>PVJO010011150.1:0-59752 GCA_004026905.1 Hystrix cristata
GGATGGTTCAACATACGCAAATCAATACATGTAATACACCATATCAACAGAATCAAGGACAAAAATCACATGATCATCTCAATAGATGCAGAAAAAGCATTTGATAAAGTCCAACACCCATTTATGATAAAAATCCTACAGAAATTAGGAATAGACGGTCTATATCTAAATTTGATAAAAGCCATCTATGACAAACCAAGAATTCAACTTAATTGGTGAGTATTTTGCATTCTATCACCTACGTGCGCAAGTGTGGTACCCGGAGAAGACCTTCAGTTTGGAAAGATGGAGTTAACTTTTCAGGAAAGTCCGAATAACTTATAGAAGAGCCATCCTAAAACCTCAGACCCAGAGTCTTCACCCTACGCTAATGCTAGCAGGGTAGTAAAATTCCCTAGAAACACAGGCAGTGGTGTTCAGAAGCAGCGTTTTGTCCCTGCTCTACTGAACAGCAGCGGTTCTAGGGGAATGGGTGTGCATTGTAGGGCTACGAGTGCTGCCAGGCAAAGACGAGGCCCTCAGGAGGGTGGGAAAGCATGAGGCCTCCTGACCATATCTCTCAGCAATATGCTCACATCCAAGACCAACGAATCACTGACTCACACACATTACACCCAGTGACAATGTGATAGAAGAATTTGAATTTAAATATGGCAGAATGTTGACAAAATATGGTTAGAGAATGTGCTATATCAATATAACACTGCACATTGCTATGAAATTGGACAACATCACTTCTGAGTGTAAGATGGAGCAAAATGTATGATTATACAAAAACTCCATGTATACACTTAATATGGCTAATAAATAATACAGCTAATTATTTTCCCCAACTACTCCATGAAGAACATTTCATGACAGATGAGGCTAAAAACACTTAATAAAATGCCCAAAATATAATTGAAGCTTCTAAAATTTATATGCGATCTTGCATGCACTGTAAATATACATGTTAATTTTATAGCATCTGAAGAAAACTTTTTCTTCATGTGGGTAAAAACTATGTACTTTCTTCTTGAAAATTTAACTCACATGATGGATCTGATCTGGCAAATTTTAAATGTCCTATTCACTACTTAGCCGTCCCTTTCACTATCCTGATCTATTCAGCAACATTTTCAAAGAAGACATGTTAATATTGTTAATATTAGTAAATATATCATTGCAAATTTTACCTGAAATAAGCATGATGGTATTTCCAATAAAAATTTCACATAATTCTCAAATTTACTTCACTTGTGCTATCTTAAGTACCTTTTTAAAATTTTTAGTTTGAATTTTTGAGATGCAAGCAATTAAAAATACTTGTTAAATGAACTGAATTATAAAACAGTTTTGTATCGTGAAAGAAAACTCTGAATTTACCCAGCTTACCATGTGTGGAATAATTATGTTGACATTTTTCATTCTTTCATGAAAAAAGTGAAATTCAACCCTAAACTTAAGATCGTAACCATAAGTAGCAGCAACATTACCACTGAATAGAGATATAAAACTTTAAAGTTATATGGTACTGAACACCGAGTTTGCCTGTAAGAAAAACATTAAAGTAGCAGAAAACACATTCATTTCTAATTTATATGTCTGCATCATGATTGGTGCACGTAAAACAGCAAAAACAGCGGTAGCAGCAGTAGCACAAGCATCCCTTGGTGATGGCACAGGAGACGGTGCATCATCCGTGCTCATGGGTGGGATGCAAGCTGCCCAGGGCCTGCCTGGTTACAGATTGCTCCACGTCCAAGACAAGCACACACCACTTACGGTGGTATGGACAGATTTTGTTGAGTAACACTGCCGCAGCAGGGAAGAAAAATGGAATTAAACTCAACGTCCTTGAACAGGTGGGGTGTGCAAATGGAAAGCCAGAGGGATATTAAGACAAGTTGGTCCATGGGAAAAGGTGACCTAGATTTATTAATGACCCGTATCTAGAGGAGAAACGCATAGTGCCTCTTTCTGACAGGAAGAGTGGTGCAAACTGAGGCCAGGTGCCCCCTGAAGTTGGCCCTTCTCTTCCCAGAGGTAGTGAGAGCTAGAAGGCGAAAGTTACCTTCCTGAATGCTCCCATTGCAGAGATAGGTCTTAGGACCTTGAAGAGCCGATTTCTAAATGTAGAGTTATAATTCAAAGGGCAGAGAAAAGATCTATAATCGAAAGTTTTCTGAAGTACCCGCTTTAAAAGGTGGCTCAGGAGCCCATCTGCCTGTCACTTGGTTTTGGTAGGAGCAGAGGGTGAATTCTCCTTGGCAGTGTTGATCTTTTTCAGGCAAGCATGTTAAGGGATCTGAAATCATCCCAGCGATGCAGCCTTAGCTGCTGGATGCTACACTAAAGTTTATCAGATTTCTTCTTGTACAGGTTCGGACACAACCATTGCTTCCTGTGAGTCGTGTAATTCTCGCTCACAAATGGGTCTTTCACTTAGAGCTTGTTTTGAATTTATTAAATTCATATATAGTGTTGAGGCATAATTTGATGACCTGACACTATTTAACTTTGCCTATAAGCACAACATATCAATTTTTAAAAACTCAAGGAATAACAATACAATGAGTAAATGATACTGTAGTCAGTGTGCTGGTTAATGTGATAGCGTAACAAGACTATCATTAAACCCTATCTACCTCTTTTTGAGTCAAAATTAATTATAACACATACAATACCAGGTTTGACTAGTTTTTCCCATTAACATGGTTTTATGGTTTATTTGAAGTAAGCTTCAAAACATATTTCAATTATTTTCATTGTGATGGATCAAAATTTATTTTGTTAACGTCTAGAAGATGGAGTAAACATAATATTTTCTATTGTATTCACGTTAAAGAAAACTAAAACCCTTGAACATTGTGTATAAGATGAAAACTAAAAGAGCCTGAAGGCAGAGCGGAAACAGACTAGCTATGGAACTTGGGATCCAAGAATGACACAACGAGTTTCTTGGGTCTTCCTTTTTGTCCTATATTCCAGAGATGGACCTGAAGAACCCGTCAAAGCAAACACTAGTGTAGATTGAAACAATGACAACAGTTTTGTATTCTCAGAGACCATCAAGGTTTCTTCAGTGGCAAGTGGTTAAACAAACTGTGGAGCATCCATACCGTGGAACTCAGTAACACAAAGAGAAAACTGCACACACACTAACCTGAATGGACCTCCAGAGGTGCGTGCTAAGTGGAAAATCCAGGCCCGAGGACGGCATGCTGTGTGGCTCTGAGGGACACCCTTGATGTGAACACACTGTAGAAATGCTTCCGGGAGATTAGGAGGGAAGGGGAAGCGCCTGCTGTTCTCAAAGTGCAGCAGGAGGGATGTCCGGGGTGACAGTCTCCCTTCAGCTCAGGAGCGGCAATTCTACCGGAGACCCAGCACTAGACTGTGGGAAGGAGTTACCACTGGAGGAAACTGACTGAAAGGCACACGAGATTTCTCCGTATCATTCCTTACAACTGCATGTGAATCTTTAACTACATGAAATGTACTGTTCTATCAAATGTTATTTTTTAAATTTTTGTTTGTGTTTCCAAGATTGAGAGATTCTACTGACTGGGGCTTCATTTGTAATGACTGGGACTTACAAGTTGCTGCCATCTGAAGGCTCAGGGAAACGGTGATAGCTAGCTCCCAAACTACAGAATCTCCCTTAGCAACTTGTAGAATTCCCATTTCTTTATTCTCATATTTTAATATTTTTGTCACCAAATTCCCAGAAAGCGTATAAACTTATGTACTGTTATTCTCTCAACAGCTGAAAAGAGGAAGACTAAAATTAAAATGATTGCACTATGCAATGGAATTGGAACTCGGCAATTGTGATTTTATATTACATTTAGACTTAAAACGCTCATGAGACAGATGAGACAGTGACTTGTGTGGAGACATTCCGTGCGTGTGCGTGTGTGTGTGTGTATGTGCATGTGTTTGGGCATATAGCAGTATAGCTCAAGCGATCAAGTGAGTTTTTATATGCAGTGCAGCTCTCTTTAAAAAATAAATTTTACAAAAAAGATATTCTTGAGGTGGTAGTTGTGAGCTTGTTGAAAACCAGCAGGAAAGGTAGACATTCTAGCTAGTTCTCACCGAGCTAAGACATCATTCTGCTGCCGGTGTTAGCACCGTCCTAACAGCTGCAAAAAGTCTTGCTCACTAAAATTCAACAGCAATGTTAACCCCATTGAAGATCCAGTTTACAAAAAAATAGTAACTTTTCAAGCATTACACCTCATAAAACTACCCATAAAAAAACTAGCTTTTCTCTTGCAACTCGCTGCATATTGACTGATAATTTTGTATTGATGGTGGTTGAT
Organism: Hystrix cristata; assembly: GCA_004026905.1. Lineage (NCBI taxonomy): Eukaryota > Metazoa > Chordata > Mammalia > Rodentia > Hystricidae > Hystrix > Hystrix cristata. The sequence goes on from PVJO010011150.1 coordinate 4,308, forward strand.
GAAATTTTATGATAACATGGAAATTGGACACTTTCATCCTAGAAACTCTAAAGTAATATTGATTTCCTCAGTAAGATTACCCGCGTCTGTTTTATGGTTTTCATTATCCCCCTGACTCACCAAACTGTAGCTCCCTAAGGCACAAGAAACGACTTAAGGGCATGGGAAATACTTTGAGTTCTGTTTCTGGTAAGGGTAATGGATTTGATTTGAGTCCTCTATACCAGTTTAACATGGGGATTTTTTTTAATGAAAGTATACATTTGAGATGAATAAGCAACCCCCCCCACCAAAAAAACTCCTAAGTCATAGAGGGATGTGACCGTTACTACTACACTCTTTGTCACGTGCCCAAGCCCATTAATGAATAATACACTGATCTCTAGGGGCAAGTTGATTCATGTTTATATGCCGTAAAATAGTTTGTGGAGAGCTGCTGACATAAAACATTTCACTGGTCCCTCCCTGTTGTTAGGCTTCTGCGGAAAGTATCACTGGTACTTGACAAATAAAAACCACGTGCAGGTAGCCTGCAGGATAGACAGAGTAGAAGTTGCTCCGGAGGGCTGCTGGGAGAAGAGCTGACAAGCTGATTTTCAACATCCCCACTTTCAAATTGGCTCTCTCTGCCCTTGTTCACATTCTAAATGGGATTTCTGCTCAGATTCATCTCTGAGAGAGACAAACGCTTGCCGAGCTATTAGCACATACAGCACTTGTAATCGAGAGCGGAAGGCCAGCAGCCCTGTTTTCAGCATTGCTGCCTCCACACAAATCATTATTAAATTCAAGCCTCAATGAGGAGAGTCTTCTTACACATTTAAAATGTGTAATTCCATTTTAAGTGCTTCAGTTAACTAGACATAATTATAAAATCATCATTTCACAATCCTCTAGAAATGAAAAAGTTTCAAGAACACAATGAACCAGTGTTTGCTTTTATGCTTTTAATGAATTTTATTTTCTTTGTATTGTCACAGTGTCAGAATTATGGACCAGAGGAGACCCAAACTCTCAACGAGAGAAAGAAGTATATAATTTCAATGACCAACAGTTAATTTCTCTTTGCAAAATAGGAATTTCCATGTCCAAAACAATTAATACAGAATACAAAGACTATTGATAAGATTTCTTCAGAAAGAAACTCTTGATTTTTATTCTTAACCGTGATGAAGTTATGGACATAGACAATTTTTATCCTCGTGTTGTGCAAATAAGAAGTTCAATTGAATCTATCCTCTTTGGTCCATAGTCTGACACCTACCTCATATGTGAGCATCTGGTGATCCAAATGGAAACTCAAGAAATCACAGTCTTAGCTGAATGATTCTTTTTTTTTTTTGGGGTGCTGGGGATCGAACTCAGGACCTTGTGCTTGCAAGGCAAGCACTGTAACCATTGAGCTAAATCCCCAACCCCGTGCTGAATGATTCTTGATTAATGTCTCCGTCCTGAGCGGTCAGCATGCTGGTCCACGGCTGCCCCATAGTAAATAACCATACAACTGAGAGCTAAAGAAAGTAGAGTGAGACACCTCCGTGTCACAGTACTGTCCCAGTCATGTCAAAGGCAAGTGTGCCAGGCTTTCAAATGTGTCCCCTAAGACGCAGTGCACATGCCCACCACTACACTGCCTAGTCTGGCGCTGCTTCCACAGATGTCTGTCCTATTACTAAGTCACTTATGAGACTCGCACGTCCTGTACACCAGCCAGTCCTTTGTTTTGTGTCAATAAATTTCTGCTGAGGATGGCAATAAAATCTAAAAAAGGAATGAGGAAAGTATTTGATTCCAAAAATAAAATTTGAAATGAGATGAAAACACACAAGATAAAGAAATTCTGGGTTTTTTTTTTTTTGGTTGTTATTTTCTGTTGTTCTAAAGTTTGACTACTAATTTCTTTTGATCAAAACTTATTTGTCTCAAAGGATATATAATAAGTAATTACCACTGGCAGGTTCATGGGTTCCAAAAGTACCTGTATATAGCTGAGCCTCAAAAAGTTGGGAAGGACTGTTTTGTCCAACTCTGCGAGAAATGCTGCCCAGAACTGGCAAAGTGATAGCCTGAACCATATGAGGTGCAGCCGCTTATAGTTCCTCTTAAAAGTTATTACAAAGGTAGAAAGATCAATGTGCAAACCAACAGACAGCTGGTGCTTGAGAGTTTGAAAGCCTGCTTGGGTAGATCAAGTGAAAAACAAGTAAAGGTCCTTTAAACCTCTATTCAACAGATGCTACACTTGCATCCTCTTATTTAACCTGCACAAGGTAAAGGTAAAGGAATAGGGAATCCCAGAGTTAGTAAAGACCACAGGATTTGAATGTTGAGTTTTTTCTGACTCAATTCACATTTACACTATGCATTGATCTTTTGAACAAAGTCTTTAGTCATTTCTAACAAAATGAAAATGAAAGGCTGTTCAAGTGGCTAAAACACTTTGCAGATTTTAAGACATAATTGTATAATTCCTTCTTCTGAGAGTAAATTCTAGACAGAGTACAGGGAGATATTAAAATAAAAGTTTGGAATCCAGCAGCAAGAAGGCCTTGGCTATCTAGGTAACATATCTGGCCTTTGTTTTTTTTTTTTTTTTTAAATTCCAATAACGATATGTAGAAATTTTTCTTAATTCAAATTTTCATTTATGGACCCTGGTTGAGACCTCCTGAATTAAAAGTTCTGGTATAAAGGATGCAGTTCACATGTCGAGGAAAAGTCACTGATTGTTGGCATAGAGTTTTATACTAGAAATCATTGAGGGATTGGCGTAAAACCAAGTAATGGAAGTAATTGCCTAAAATTTCTGGAGGTGAAGAAGAGAATGGAATCAGACACATGTCTGTGCCTAGCCACTACGGCATGTGAGCTTTGACTTTGATTTACCTACATGAATGCAAAAGACATTTACTGAATTTTCACTCTTATCCACACAGCATTTGCTCTTCTGTCCCCAGTAGTGCTAATGGCTAGGAAGTTGGGGCCAAATAGAAAGAATTTCTTCTAGGACTGCACATTCATTCTGAATTAAATTTGATGAATCACCTTAAATTATTGAGAAGGAGATGAAAAAAATCCACTTGTTTTTCTTCCCTGAGCAATTATATTATGGTATGTATGATATCCAGTTACTTTCCTATCTCCTCACATCTGGAACGGTCTTTATTTCTCTTTCTTCTTTCTCTCCTCTCTTTCCTCCCTCCTTCCCTCTCTCCCTTCCTTCCTACTTTCCTTTTATACTACTGTATTTAGCTCCAACTTGTTCATTTATTCAACGATGCTGTTTTGTTGATTTGGTATTAACAAGAAAATTTGGAGGAGGTACAGTGAAGAATCTAAGGAGAAAGCTCTCAATTCTACAGTGCAGCCACAAAAAGCATCATAGAGTATCCATGCCATTTGTAAAAACTGAAATTCCAGAGGTGTGTGTATGACAGCAGAGATGTGCAGTTATTATCTGCTAATAGAATAGTGTGAAAAATCACAGGGATGCATAGCAAGAGGACCTTGAGGTTCAGAAGATACATCTAATATCTGCTCGTGACTCGCAACGGGCACGCAGGGAGATGGACGTGAATACGTAGTAAGACATGTTGTTAGGGATAGAAATCCTAGTTGCTGAAGTATATATTGGGCTGGGATTCTAACCTTAATCCTTCAGCAACTGGGCAGCAGGGAGAGATTATGATTAGATTTTGATTTGGAGACGACCGATTAGGACAATTGACGAATGCTCCAACTGAGAGGTGACGGACACGCTCGTCCGGTCTGGTGCTGATGCTGAGGAGGGAACTATGACCAAAGGCTTCACTTTCTGAGTGAGCTTGTGGTTTGCAGTGCTATTTGCCTTAGATTATAACAGACAACTATCTAAGTTATTACCAGTTTCTCCTCAGTTTAACTTTTAGGGGATAAAACTTGCCTTATTTATTTATTGGCCAATTTTGTCTATTTTTCTACAACATATTACCCTTTCATTCAGTGTATGAAGACTGGTCAATTATCCTTTTTGCACCATTGATTCTTTTGGGGGTTACATTCACCTTTCACAAATAGACATTTATGATATTTTATTTTAAGAAAAGACATGGAATTCATACATGGTGTGACAAAAAATAAAGCAAAGTGTCCTTCTACTTTGTCTTAATTCAGCACCAGAAGAACAGCAGTGAAGAGCAAAGATTTGTCCAGGTGGTAGCTTGGCTAGTAAACTCTCCACTTCATAGTCTACTTCTTTCAGACATGGGAGGGGCATGATCGGTGGATCATGTCTACTAGGCTTGTTTTATACTTTGTTAAGGTGATGCATTAGGAGCGTCTTGAATTGAAATTTCTTAAAGGATTTTGTTGGACTTTTACTACTTCTCCAGATAAAAAATGCATAGCTAACACTGCTCATGATTTTCAAATGTGAAGTAAACATTAATATTTTGAATGCACTCTAGTAAGTTAATTTGGAAAATGCTTCACAGAATAGAAAATGAAAAAAGAATGTTGATTTTCCTGTGAAATATGCATATTCCCTTTGGTGTTATATTTTACTTTCTGTGGAGGTTAATAGTGATCACTAAATTTTACTCTGCTGATGAGTCTTCCTTTCACATTTTTTTGAATACTCAGTTCATTTTATAGCTAATTTTGCATAATTGCATTAACAGCTACAGTTTTGAAACTGAATCAATTTATAAGTAATTGCTAAAACTCTCAATTCTCCTTTAGGGTAATAAAAGAAATTTAAATGTGATATAACATTATTTAATAAACTACTAAACGTAGGAAACAGAGCAATGGGTAAGAATTTTAATTCTTTTTTTTTCTTTTTTTGAAGAACCTTAATTCTTGAAAACCCTTTGTTGTACCCATTTATCTTGCACAATTACCACTTGGTGTAATTAATATTGTCCTGCAGACATTTATCTTTTCAGCACAGGGAATTTATCATTCTCTTCCTAAGATGTGTTTTCTGCCTGTAGCAGTCAATTAAAGGAAGATTTAAGGAAAATGCATACAAAACCAGTACTTTACTGTGCGGTTCTTCGTTTTATATGCATTTTAAGATAATTTACAAGTATTCTTGCATTTCACTCACATGTTGGCAGTGGCAGAGGGGAAATATTACACATATTAATATTGGTATATGGACTTTTTACAGTTGGAAGCATATAAAAAACCGAAGCTTCCAAAAACTTTACAGTGGGACTATAAAATAAAATATTTAGAGGACAGACCACATTGTACTCTGATTAATAAGAAACATTGAAGAAGGATATGAAAAAATTCATTAACTTTTTGTTACTACATTCTCTGATCATTAGTTTCTTTTGACCTTTATTTATTTACATGGTACTTTCTCATACAATGAGATCTAAGCTGATTTCTTCTCTTATATCAACAAATCAAGCAATAAAAGAGAACATCAAAAAAGATCAATTGTTTCTGAAAGACAACTTTTAATATTTGTTAGTATGTCAGAAAATAAGAGCAGATTTTCAAATTATACAGACTTATTATTGTATATCTGTTAAGAATAATCACCCCTTGCTTTTGGGTTGAATTCTGCATACTTACAGATTTTTGTGTTCAGCCTATTAGTTGGTGATTATTTCAGTAATTTTATGAGCAATACTTCATCCTAAATCTGGGTGGATAATGACAGAATTAAATACATTAGTACATTACTGTATCATGTTATTTGAGACTGCTTTACTGTACAGAAAGCAATTTTACTCTATTGGATAAGTAATTCTGTAAAACTACCAATACCCCAGGCAGAGGGATGCACACCTGTAATGGCTGCAGTGTGCTGGGAGAAGGCTATCACCTTTATGCCCAGCCAGAGCAACTCAGCGACTTGATGAGAACCTGTTTCAAAATCAGAAAGAGGGACTCTGGGAGTGCAGCTCGATGTGAGAGTCTTGGGTTTAGTCCTTAGTACCAGAAAGAAAGGAAAAAGTAACTTTCAGGAAGCCATGTACTTTTGCGATTAAACCATCAAGTATTTCTTTTCTGTATATGTTTCTTTTCTGCTTATATTGAATTGTGTATTGAATAATTGTGCAAATATCCTCAATTATTTTCAGTCTTACACAAAGACATTCAGTTGTATATAAAATAGCTGCATACCCACTTAGTATCTGATATGTCATCCTGGCGCAGAGTGAATGTATCATTCCGCCTTGCACCCAGTTACTCAGAGTACTCAGTACCCTTATCAATTCTTTTCCATCATAAAACATTGTAATGTCTTTGTATTTATGACTCAGACTACCTATTTGCTTACTAACTTACAATAATTTTGAGATATGATTTAATGTAATTTACAGATTGTTTCTTAAAATATAGTCTGTAAGTAAAATGCACTTATCTCCTTAGCTCTATATTTTCCTCAATCATATAAGAGGTCCAAGAAAACATTAAATTCTTGATACTTTAAATTTGATCCTTTACGTTCTGTGTGTCCCGGCCTGCTCATGAGGGTACGGATGAGAGATGACTCACCTGCTGCCCATTCTGTTTCCTTGAACTTTGAATGTACTTTTGGACAAGGAAGAAATACTTTTTAAAACAACAACAGAAACAACCGCATCTTTATCTCAACACGTATTTCTCTCCAGAAAAACAAATTAGCAAATCAAACTGAATGGCAGTGTTGGCTCATGAACAAATGTATGCCCAACAAAGAAGTAATTCGGTTTAGACAGGAATCTGTCTTTCTCTGTCTCTCTGGCTATGTGCTAAAGCAAGTAAAACTGGAGCATTTAGAATGGCATATGTCTGAACAATTCTTTCTTTCTTCAAACTTTGAGGCAATTACATTGAAAAACTTCTAAACAGATAACTTAATACACTCTACTATTCAAGAGAAAACCTTCAAGTCCATCCTATCTCTGGAACTAGCTGTCCTTGTATCTAATCCACAGAATAGAAATGCGAAGCTTTTCCAAGTACATTTTTGTGTTAATTTCTTGGCTACTGAACAAGTACATACACAAACGACAGAAATAGGAACCTGCAAGAGCATTTGGGGCTCAGAATGTATCAAAGAAATTCTCAAAAATAGGACTTTTTTCCATTTCTTTTGATATTTATCCTCATTTCCAAGTAAATTTAAAAAAAAGTATGTTTCTTTTTTTATATGTATGTTTCTAAGCTTTTGTTATTGCAAATATTAGTTGGCAAAGATTATCTGAACCACATAATCTTTCTGAGCACTCTCATGTGGATTTCCAGTTTTTTATTTGAATCAGAAAATTGTTATTCTCATGGATACATGAATCAGAAGTAAGAAAACTTCGATTTGCCTGTGAACTGCATTTGTCTAGTGAGAGCAGGACTGTTACAATCCTAGTTAAATGCAGCTTCTGGTTTAGAAAGTTATCTTTAGATTTAAATATACTTATTATAGATATCGAAACATAAAGATTAACACACTTTTTCACACTGAAAAGCTTATTCTCCCAAATCTAGGCTTGTTAATTTCATTCTCGATCTTTATGTCTTTCAAATTGAAATAATATGTAGTATTAAATTCATTTTATTTTGAATTTTAGTTTAATGTGTTTTTACTATATATTTTCAATTATGTTGAGAACATTTTAGTAATATTCACATAGTAATTATTTGCAAGTGATGTTCATTAAATGATAGATTCATCATAAATATGATTATTAACTATATTTAAACAAGTATTTTGTTAAAAGGGAGACAACATACAGTGAACACAAAAGTCTTAATGTTTTATTTAGCTAAGCTTCAGAAGGTCTTCTTTGAAACTCTAGACCCTTACCTCACTTTACTTTGTCTGTTTAATGCAAAAATAAACACAGAACTTTTAAATTCTTTCTGCCCCTTTTTAGATGTATGGAAATTTATTCAAATCCTCTTATGAGTTTTTCCCAATGATCTGGAAGCCAGTCTTCAAATTTTAAACATCAATGGAGGTGGCCTCCTATCTCCCAGTTTTGTAGGAGAGTTGGAATCTAACATCAGTGGGTACCTTTCTTCAAGTTATAAAACTGTCTCCTGCCCCCCCAAAATAATTTCTTTTTGATTAAAGAAATATAATCCTAATAAGCAAACATCTATTAAAAAAATAGAATCGATGATTAATAACCTTCCAAAACATACAGTACCAGCCCCAGATAGGCTGACAAGTTCTACAAAACGTTCAAAAACCAATTGTACTAGTTCTTTGAAATCTCTTTTAGAAGATAGAAGCAGATAAAATAAATCATAATTCATTCTATGAAGCCAGATTTTCCATAATACTAAATTTTGACAAGGATATTAAAGAAAACTACAGATCAGTATCTTTCTTGAAAATGAATGTAACAAATACAATAAAATATTAGCAAACCATAACCAAAAAAGCATAAGACAAATCTCAGGTATGTAATATGCTCCAAATTTGAAAATCAATTGATATAATCTACATCAGTAATCTAAAGAAAAAAATCACATCTTTATATCAATAGATGTAGAAAAAGCACTGGACAAAATCCAACAATTATTCTAGGAAAAAAAAAATCAGTAAACTAGAAATAAAAGGGAACCCAACTCACATATGATTAAAAAAAAAGAATCTACAAACAACTTATAGTTAATGGTAAGAAACATGAGACTTTCTTTTCAAGTTTCCTATAATTAAGCCCAAAGCAAATATGCCCCCTTTTACAAGATTGTACCAGAAATCCTAGCTAACACAAGAAGAAAAAGAAATAAAAGATACTCATCAGAAAGGAAGAAATACAAACATTTTAGTTCCTAGATGACACCACACCCATGTGGAAAACCTGAGGAATCAACAAAAATGCTCATGAAACTACGAATTGATTTTAGCGAGGAGGTTTACAGCAGGTATAGACTGAAGTCATTAATTTCCCTCTATCTCAGCAATAAACCAGCTGTTTAGAGTAGCAGCTGTCAATGTAATATTTAGGAATAAATATAACAATAAGTGTACAATGTCTATGAGAGAAGAGTATATACCTGATTTTTATTTTATCTTATTTAAATTTATTTTACTTTTAAAATTTTGACATTGGTGATTGAAACCCAGTCTGCTTAAGTTACAGGAGGGATACTGCATGTGTATAGGCAGCAAGCCTCAATGTTGTTAAGATGTCTGTTCCTCCAAGTTGATCTCCTGCTTCCACACGATTCCAGCGAAATGCCAGCAAGTTACTGTGTTGATACTGATGCACTGATTCTAAATTTTTCATTGAGAGACAAACGATGAGAATATTCAACACAATATTGAAGAGGAAAAGCAAAATTGAAGGAATAATTCTACCCAACTCCAACATTTACTATAAATTTAAAATAAGGAAAACATGGATGGTGGTAAGCAAGTAGACATATAGATCAATGAGAAGGACAGAAAACCTAGAAATAGTCTCATAGTCATATAACCACATAATTAACGGAAAAATTATACACAATAAAAATATTTTTTCAACAAATGATTTTGAAAGAACTGGACAGCCACAACAGGAGAGAGTCTAGATATCTGTAGGCTTGCGACACCAAGAGTAACACCCATGAAAAGTAAAATTGACCAGGTAGATTTCAAAAGTACTAAAAAATTTCTGCTCTGTGAAAGATATTGTCAAAAGGCTGAGACACAAAGTGAGAGAAAATATTTGCAAACGATCTATCTAATAAAGCACCTTTGTTCAAAACTCTTAAACCTCCACAATAAGAAAATAAATAATTGTTTCAAAAACGGCCAAAGTCCTCTGTGGATATCTTAAAAAGATGTGGCCGATCATATGAAAAGAGGCGCCCCTCCATATGTCTGCAAAGAAATGCAAATTGAAACCACAACACACCTATTAAAATGTCCCGATGACTTCCAACACTGAGGAGAACGTGAAGCAACAAGAACTCTGATTCATTGCTGGTGGAAATGGACAAGGGGGACAGACATTTTGAAAAACAGTTTGTCAGTAATTTACAAGATTAAACTCACTTTAATTTATGAGCAAGCAATCACATTCCTTAGCATTTATGCAAAAGAGTTTAAAATTTATGTTCACACAAACATCTGCATGCGAAAACTTTATTTATAATTGCTGAAACTTCAAAATTACTAAGAAGTCCCTTAGTGGATGATTGGATATTATTATAAACTGTCATCCAACCAGACAATGGGATATTATTCAGTGCTAAAAAAAAAAAAAAAAAAAAAAAAAAAAAAAAAAAAAAAAAAAAAAAAAAAAAAAAAAAAAAAAAAAGCTATCATGCTATGAAACAATATTGAGGAACATAAAGTGAATATTAGTGTTAGAAGAAAATTAGAAAATGATGTATTCTATGATTCTGACTATATCACACTGTGGAATAGGCACCACAATGAACACAGTAAAAGAATGAATAATTTCCAAGTATTTAATGTGAGAGGGATAAACAGGTAAAGCGCAGAGGACTTTTTGGTCAGTGAAATATTCTATATGATACATAGAAGTGAATATATATCATTATACATTCATCAAAACTTATTGAATGTATAACACCAAGATATCTCATATAGATATTGAAATTTAGATGATAACAAAGCAATTAAAAAATTCTGATTTTAATCATTCTTCCTCCTGATTGTAGAAAATATGCAAAATAAAATGTTGTATTTTTAAAGTTACATAGCTATTTCATTCAGGAATAAAAACATTAATTTTAAGTCATTTTGAAATTAGAGTGTAGATAAGAGTTCACAACAAAAATATGATGGATGCGTAAGGGCTTCGTTAAGTAATTAGAGGCACAACTGTGGTTATGTCTATACAAACAGTGCTATATCCCTGTAGCGGGCTAAAATTTAGTTAAAAAAAAGAAAAAAAAAACAAAAAACTATTGCCATTCTTGTAATCTCTACCTTTGTTCACATTATATTATACAGTAAGAACAAATATTACTTAAGCAGCAAAACTTTAGGGAAAATAAGGATTTTGAGGAGAAAAGTTACCCTGGATTGTCCGGTGAAAAACGAGCCCAATGCGATCAGACTTGGAAGAGGAGGAGGAGGAAGTGGGACCACCACTAAGGCAGAGACTGAAAGGTGAAGTACTGAGCCCACAAGTTCAGGACCGCGGACAGGCACGGAGAACTGGAGGAGATTACAGTTCTGATGGTAGCTCAGCTTTGAACTTCTGACACCCAGAATGGTTAAGGAAAAAAAAAAAAAAAGAGTTGTTTGAAGCCATCATACTTGTGGTAGTTTTTATAATGCCCACTGGAAACTAAGACAATGCCTGACCTACTAAGTTCCCTTTTCATAGAGTCACATGAAAACTATGAAATCTATTCCTTCACTTGGGAAATGTCTGTCTTTCCTTGGTGAATATTTCAGATGTTAAGTGCAGCATAATAATCATGGGTGAGGTCATTAATTTCTTGGTGTTTCCCCAATCACATATTGAGTGTCTCAAATCAACCAAATTACTTGCTGGCATCCTGGAAGCTAGGAAATCTGGCACCAACATGTCGGCAGGACTGTGGTCTTTGAAGAAAGAGTGAAGGAGTGTTTCCTTGGAAAACAGTTTCGCTGGACTGCAGATAAAGCAATCCAATTTCTGCTTCGGTGAGCCCTTCGGGAATGTTGCTTTTGCGAGCCTCTTTCTGCTTCCAACAGGGACATTGGTTCCCTGGGTTCCAGCCCATCCTACGGGCCACACTGCAGTTTGGTTACATCTGCAAAGTCACCGTTTCCAAATAAGTTCACTTTCATAGTCACCAGGGGTTAGGACCTGCAGATGTTATTCGGGAAAACAAAATTCAACCCATAAAAATACATTTTTACCTTTCCTGCAAGTCTAAAATACAGAAGTGTGCTTTCCTTTCTATGCTTTTAGTTTTATGAAAATTAAATATACACAGTTTTACACAAAAGAAAGGCCAGCTCTGTACTAAAGGCAGAGAGATATCAAAGTCGTTTTTGGAATGTACTTTTTTCATAAAAGAGATTTGAGGAGATTGTTTTGTTATACTTATTTAGTCAAGAGGGTGCTGTGTGTTAGCTATCTTCTGAGCAGTGCAGTAGCGAAGGGATTTGTGGCTGCTGCGTGACCTTGTCGTACCTTCACAGAGGGGCACTGAGAGCATTGCTCACCTTTCTGAAGATGTTTTGAATTACTCAATCTCTTTAAATGCAGTGTCCGATTCTCAGGTTTTAAAAGTAGATTTAAGGATGAAAACATTTCTGTGGAAATTTCTTTAATATGCAAGTGATCCTTATCTGTGTATCTTTTCAAATTTTGCCCACCAGACTAGGAACCATAATTTGTATTTTAAGCTACTATGTGAACTTAATTATTTTTAAGAAATATAGTTTATAAAAAGAAAATAGTAAATATGGAAATATATATATGTAGATGAAAATTTTGCTTGACATACACAAATATTTACAAATACCAAGAAAGAAACTAAACATACTTCTGATATGAAAAATGAACACAATCTGATATATTGCAGGGTAAACCTCACACTTTTCTCTCTAAAAGCAAATAAAAATGCAGAACACTTTGTGCACATTTTAAAGGGACAGTTTTTTGTATTAATTTCACTGATAAAAGGTCAATAAAAATGGTCTAATTGGAATTGCACACAAGTTTCAGGCTTTTAAGATTTAAAACAAGTATTTTAGTTCATATGTCAAAGTGAAAAAGATTTACCCTAAAAATTATTAGCATTTTTCACATATAATGAATCTGTAAGGCAGTTTTAAAACCTTCTGGAAATAGTAATAAATTTTAAGCACATATTTTCGTACCGTTTGCAGACGAATCCTGAGTGCTAGCAGCACCTCATATCCAGAAAGCATACAAAAAGAGAAATTCAGTATAAACTTTAAACATATACTAAAAGAAGTGCAAACATGTAACTAAAGGTTGACCTCAATAAATAAAGAGAATTTATATATTTTGTAACTTATAATTGCAGATGAATATTTGCAATCATTTTGATAAGTTATTCACTCATGGTTTGGAGATTTTGGAGGGCTACATGGAATAGCTGGGATAGAGGAGTGAAAGGAAGAAATTATCCAGCTTTTTTTTTTTTTTTTTTTTTTTTTTTTTTTTTTTTTTGGTGCTGGGGATCGAACTCAGGGCCTTGTGCTTGCAAGGCAAGCACTCTAACCACTGAGCTAAATCCCCAGCCCCATTTTGACTTTTTAAAAAGAATAAATGCTTTATTTGCAGGATAAAAAATGAAGTTGAACATCATTTCATCTGCATATTGAGCACTGTCATAATTTATTGGAAGAGTATGTTTATCTTTTCTTCTTAGTTTTTGTTGGGATGGTTTGTTTATCAATTAATTATAAAAGTTTTTATAAATGCATATATATTATATATACACACAGACAAAGAGAGTGATAATTTTCTTCTAGCCTCTATTGTGTGTTTTAAGGATATCTAACTATTTAAGGATGTCTGAATATTTAATTTTCAAATCTTTTTTATCCTATTGATTTTTTCTTTTAATTCCTCTGTGTTATATCAAAACCAAGAAACAAATTTGTTTTTTAATATTTTCTCCTATTCTTTTGCCATACATTTTAGAGTTTTAGCTATTAGATTCATGCTTGTGTTTTACTTCAGGTTTTATTTTTGTGCATGCAGTGAGACAGGTGTGGAAGGTCATTTCTTCCCATAAGTGTTTGGAGATGTTTCAGACCTACTTGTTGAAAAGGCATTTTTTTCTCATAAAATTACCTTGGGATCTTTGTTGATAGTCATCTGAATTTTGTATATATATATATGCATATGTAACATATAAATATATATTATATATATTATATATATTTCTATTCCTATACATCTATTCTGATGTCAATATCATAACATTTTAATGATTATATTTTAAAGTAAATCTCGAATAATGTGGATCTTGCAACACTTTTCTTTTCCAAACTATTTTGGATATCATAGCCTTTCATATTTTCATATAGATTATGAAGTAACTTGCCAATATGTACAAATAATTGGACTGGGATTTTGTTTGGAATGCACATAATCTACGAATACATTTGGGAATAATAATACCACTGAGTCATTTTATCCATTTAATTTTGCTAAGCAATCTTTTGATTATTTTAAAGTTGTAACTTGCTGGTTTAAAAAATAGATAATTTAAAATACAATGTAAATTATATTTTAATTAAGTAACATTTCATTTTTAATAACAGGTTTACAGAAAAAATTGAAATAATCCTCAGAGTTTTCATCCACCACTTACCTCTCGATTTTCTCATTATTATTAACAATGTTAATGTCTTATATTATCATGGAATATATATAATTAAAAAAACACACGGGTACATTATTGTTACTTAATCTCAAGAATCTACGTGGAATTTTCAGTTTTTCCATCTTTCTTTTCTACAAGCCGGGACACCCCACAGTTATCAGTCGTCTTGTGTCTCCAGTCTCTTTGTAGATGGCGATTATGGGTTTTGGAAAAGAACGTCCCAGAGGTGCTGTCTCCATTCACGACAGCATATAGGGGTTAACGCCATGTTCACAAAACATCCCTGCGGTGTTAATCTTCATGGCTTTGTTCTGATCGTGCTCTTCGGGTTTCTCTTTTTTACAAAGTCTTTGCCAAATCTCTGTCTTCGAGAGTTCTCCCTGTTCTATCTTCTAGCAGATTTAGGGTTTCTGTCTTGTAAAATTTGCCTTTTATTTTTCAGCATCTTACTAAGGCAGTGCATTGTAAAAGGCAAGAGGCCGAGATCTGCTTGAGGGTTGGGGCTACTACATGCATTAGATAAATGCATGTAGTAATTAAATAAAAATTTTTCTGTAAGGTAAATATGGTTTTCTATTTATTTATTTATCATTTTTTGGTAAGTATAGACTCAAGGATATTTATCCTATGTGTTGGATTATGATCCAGTATAGTATTGTTTTATTTTGATGCTCAAATTGCCCTAGCTTTTTCCATGAGTAGTTCTTTGAAAGGCTCCTGTCTCCTTTGCCATGCCCTATACATTTTATTTTATAAATCTACATTTGTTTATTTTAGCCTTTCTGCAAGATGCTTCATTTTTTTTTTTTTTATATTTCCTCACCACATTTTCAAGGTCAGCCATTTCCCCAAGGCTCTTGCTTCCATTTACTGAGTGCTTAGTAAGTATACACATTGCCTTTGAGGGGCCCTGTCTTTAGAACCTTTCAGGAGATGGAGGTCCTGAGATACAGATATATAATTCTGTACTTGTCCATCTAAATATAAAAATAACAAAATAGCTCACTATTATGTCTCTGAGAGAAAATCAGTAATGTACTCTAGTGTTCATTTCTTGCTTCTTTCTAATTTCTTTCGCTGAGAATGAGATACCTGACCGTCATAATTCACGGTGTGTACATCTTCATGTTCAACTGCAGTGTACATGTAAAGAGAGTTCAGAATTTCTGGGCAGTGAGTTCTAGGCAGAGAATCCTCCAGGCAAGAGCTGCACCCTCAGCTTCATCTCTGCCCCCTCAGAGTGTTTAAGGCCGAATCCTGTAAGAAACAGATTTCCCTTTTGACATTCGGAGATGTTTATTCATTATGATTCACCTATTTTGGAGTTGTCCAAATGCATATAGTCTTGTTCACTACCCCGGCACCATACATGTTTTCTTCCCTGTCAAATTTCTCCTTTGCATCTTATTTGTATTCAACCATTTTCTTTTCCTTTAACATCTGGCCACACACTCTTTTCCTTGCTTATGTGCTTTTTCCTCTTTTGAGAATACCAATGGACATTTAAGTTCTCTTTCTTTCTTTCTTTCTTTTTTCTTTCTCTCTCTTTCTTTCTTTGTTGATATTGAGAATTTAACCCATTTAACCCAAGGCTTATTTTTTTTTAACCAAGAACATGTATTGGTACATTGTATACATATTTTGCACTGAGTTATGTTATTTTTAATTGAGACAAGCTCTCTCCATGTCACTCAATTGCCCAGGCTGGACTTGCACTTGCAGCCCTCCTACCCCCGCCTCCTAGAGTGCTGAGATTACAGGAGCATGCCACCATTCCTGGATGAAGTTCAGTTTCTCAGGAAACAATTGACTTAATCCATGTCTTTCTGTTTGTACTAGTTGTACAGGACTGTACTAAAAATTTCTGTTATTGTTTGTAAATATCTCAGTATTTTTTAATGTTCGTTAGCATTTTGTCTGAAAACAGAACTGTACTTTTTGATTCCACTTTATCCTTTAATTTCTTAATTCTTGCATTACTGCATTGTCTAGAACATCCCCAAAAGTCCTAGAGATGGGTTGGGAAAAGTAATCATTGTTTTGATCACAATTTTAGGGAAAATATTCAACATTTTAGCATTAAATATAATGTTAGCTTTAACATTTTCACAGCTACTCCTTATCAATTTAAGAAAATTCCCTTCTATTCCTATTTTGAGAAAAGACTTTTATGACAATTAGCGTCTAAAAATTCTTTAAAGATTATCTTATCTTGGAGAGATGTTTTATGTGCAAAAGTCATATTTAAGTTTACCTCTATTCTCATTGTATCAGATTTTATTTTCCAAATGCAAAGTCTCTAAAGAGACTTTTTTAAATAAATAGCTGAGTACATTTCTAGAAAATACATAATAAGTATACGAAAATTTTTGTCATGTCATAAAACAAAGAAGTTTTCTATTGTCATTTTATTTTAGCTTTAAAGGTCAAAGGATCTGACTTTAAGAGGTTCTAACTAGCTAATCTGGAAAAATGACTTTCAGCAAGATATATACAGTATACCTAACACATTAAATACATTCAGTTCTTAAGAGAAAAAACCGGAATAAAAGTTGGCTATCACGTGACATTTACTGGGAAAAAACTCATTAGTTTAAAACCTTATGAAAGTAAGAAAGAAAGGCAAAAGCCACAAACAAATGTTTCCTATATCTTTCCTACACAAAATGTATGTCAATAAAATCAAATAGTTGAAGAAGGGAAGTTGCATTTTACACATGTGTTGCAGTTGAATGAAGTAGGAACGACAGTATTTGGATATCATTACTTTGTAAGTTGTGAAATAATACGATGATTGATCTGGTCAAGGAATATAAATCACCGTTAACATTAAAAATGATGAAAACCAGAAAGTATGTAATATTCTATACCATTTGTAAAGTACTTTGCAAACAAGCAAAAACAAAAAACTGAAATGTAGCAAAGCCTCCCTAGTGAACCATACATTTAGAGAACATTTGAGGAATGAAAAACTGTGTGATGTAATAATTGTTGTGTTTATACCATCTTAAAACTCAGTATAAAAAACCATGAGACATACCAACATATCTTTTGAATACACACAGTAAGGTAAAAGTAAAAGAAGAAAATAAAAGCATCTACTTATAGACTCACTAAATATAGCAACATATTCAATTTTTGTGTCTAATTTGTGCCTTATTGGTATATTGATTTATACAAATAATTGAAGTAATACATGTGTAAGAAAACCATGGATATCTGAACTGTGGTGAACTAATTTACGTTAGTAAAGTTTTATTTTATTTATTTATTTTTGATGTGATATTGAGAATGTACATGTAAAAAAAGTTATTACCTGGTAGGGAGTTGCTATGAGTAGAAAATTGTGGCAAATTATTGGTTTGTTATACAGTACTATCCTATACTCTTTCATATAAATTTAACTTTTCTGTAATGAAAAGTAGCACTATCTGACACACTTAGTTCTGTGTGATGCATGTGTGCACGGATAAATATACGGGCACAGTTTTTATATTTTCATACAGTGCAAACCGAGTTAAATAGCTGGATCGTGTTTTTTTCACTACTTTTATGAGGAGGGTCCCCAGGGAAGTGAAAAGCAAACTGACCACCACTGTAATCATCATGTCAATTGGATCTCTGGAAAACAAACTAATAATATTTGCTTGAAGACAGAGAGAATATTCATGGAAGACCCTTACCAGTGTATGATTGATGAAGAGTCAGGAAAGCGATTATGTTGGTTTGCTTTGGTTTTGCACTGAAAGTCCAATGTCACAGAATGTCCTTCATGGAATTGTGAAAGTCCTAGTTTTGGAAAATGGGTATACAGGGAAGTAGAGAATGTACAAAAATAAAGCTGAAAGCAACAAGTGTTTGGCATCAAAGAGCGATGGAATGGAGTTTCCACCTTGTGGAATCACACTGACTGTTGAGCTCCATGACGGCGGGGATTGGTGATCATACTTTGTGACTCTCCACCCTGGGCCATCCACTACTATGTCACTGAGTAGTGTAACTTAATTCACAATTTTAGTGCATTGCAATCCTACACACTAATACTCTTTGTCTTTGTAGATTAAATGCTGTGCTTTTAATATAGTGTTTCTTTGGGAGTTTTAATGGTACAATTATGCTTTATAAGAGTTCAAATAATGAAAACGAGAACCGTTAAATTAGCAATGCCAGCATGACCCCAGCCATCACTATAAACACAAGCCAAATAAATCACTTACTTTAATGATAGATAGGAGATCACATACAACTGTATTCAAGAGATAAATAGCCAAGGCAGAACAAATTGAAAATATCCAAAAGTAATTTAAGACTAGTTGTGATGAACAAGTGGATGTGGAAGCACAAATAGGCAGTGAATCTCATGCATCTGGGATGAGTCAAACATACACTCCTAAATCACGAAAAGATCCTGTCTTCCAAAAATAGACTGTGTTCAATCACAAATAATTCTGAATGAGTTAATTTGGCTATACGATGCAAACATACACATTTTCTTCTTTTAATTGCTTTGTGAGACTAAGAAACATTTCCTCATAAGAGGTTGGAATCAGAGGTAAAGCAAATGAGAATTTTGATAAGACATGCTATGGCTAATTCTACTGTCTAGTTGAGCTGTCAAACTGAATAAAGCTCATTCTTTCTGTACTGGGTCAGGTAGTGTGCGGAGTTTTAGCAACAGAAAAACTTCCGCCAGCTCCTTACTATTGTGGTTCAAGAACTGCAGTTATGTGCCATCAGTTTCTATGAAGATTTTAATATATCAACAGAAATATAGAAAATTATGTTATCTTGACCAAACACAAGCTAGATTTTGCTCATCAATCTTTTTATTCAATGGACAGTGCAAATACAGTTTCGGCGAGTTTCATTTCACAAGAGAGTACTTACAAAAACAGAATAAAAAGGTCTTAAGTAACCAAAATTCTCCAGACTTTGCAGCCTACCTTGCTGGAAAGAAATGTGATTCATGTGTCTGTGCTACTCAGGCTGTCACATTGATAAGTTATGGTTCCCTGATGACTTGTAGAAAATAGTAACTTGTATCTGTTGTGACCACCAGAACATCGTCATTGAATTTGCAGTATTACAATTTTGGGCTGGATCACGTTATATTTTAATGTCAAGAACAAGGAGAATGTCCTTGTCTGATTTAGAAGCACACTGAAAATGAAAATGGAGACAAGTGTTATAGTAATCACTCTGAAGAATGCCAGAAGGTACTGTGAATGTTTAAAATTACATGAAAATATCTATTAATTCTCTCAAAGTGTTCCCCTTAGCTTCGAACATGTTTGTCCCATCATGCTGCCCACTTTCTGCAGTGATCCTGGAAGATCTCTGAGGTATAATAAAAACACAGCTGCCAAGAGTCATCTAATGGCAAATAGGCCTGCAGCACAGTTAAAGTGCGTCCTCATCTGCCTTACCAGCTGGACCAGACGGCGTGATGTTCCCGGCTCCTCTGCAAAATCAAGACGAGCCTGGGAGGCAAATCTTTTGAACGGATCGAGACAAGAACGGCGGGCTAAGTGTTCAAACCAGGGGGAGGCTTTTGAGAGGAAATGATGGCAATGTGTGATTTGCTGTAATAATATTTTCTAATTGAAATATTCACCTTTATGTTTTGATCAGATCTCACAAATGATAATCTCAAACTGTGTGATCATCTTTGAAGGGGCCCAAAGACCTTCGCAAAGATGAATTGCTTATACCTCCGTGTTTGACATGAGTGGAGGTCACAAGCCTGCGATAGTAAACCATGAAGACTGATGTTTTAAAGAAGTAAGACAGTTTCAGAAAGTACACACCAAAGTCACTAAAACAGGGCAGCCAATCAAATATCGTTTTCTCAAATTACTTATTACAGTTGTTGCCTAATTGGGATGCAGTGTAAACTTCAAGCGTTCAAAATAAATTTGTGGAGAAATAGACATTTAACTTACGAAAATATCCAAAGTGCTTTGGAGTACTTAGAAATAATGAGCATAAATTATTTGCTATCACTATCATATGTAATGAAAAGATGGGAGAATCTGACTGACAAATAGCTGGTCTGCCCAAAGAAACCCTGTACAAACAATGTAGACAGTGTAGAGAGAGAATGATTTTTAAGAACCTAACCTGCTGTTGCCGAGAATAAAATCTTAAATGTTCCATTGTCAAATAATTTTACTGAAAAGCGATTTAGCTTAATGTTACCTTCTGGAAAGACACCAGGAATCAGTGTACTCTGTGCTTGATAAGGACAGATGTATAAGGCAAACTGAGTTTTGCTTTTGACTGAATTCAAGGTTGACATTACAGGCAGGAAGAATGTCCTAAATGCTTCAGACTGTGTAGAGAATATCAGAAAAGCTAACAAAGAGTTAAAATAGTCTGCAGTATCATAGGACAGAAGGAAATTTATCATGTTTGTTGTTAACTATGAAGAATGTCAGTTTAACTGGTTATAGTATGCTGAGAAAAATAAGGAATTTTCTTAGAAAAATTTAGATTTTTACCATTTTTAAAAGAAAAAATAATTATTTTAAAAATGAAATATGTACAGGAATATCAGGGTGCATATGTAAGACCCTCACTACAAACTGAAGTGATGTATTTACTCTGTCTTCTCATCCCGGCATCTCTGGATTTAAGAACAATGTGAAACTTTTATCACAACACGTCCTTTCTTATAACATAAATTAATTTGTTTGTTTGCCACTTCAGTAGACTCCAAAGTTTAAGGTCAGGGATCGAACATGTTTTCTGCATGTTACCTGAGCTAAAGCAGTGAGTGAAGTAGCTAAGAAAGACTCTTTCGGCGGCCACAGACACAAGAGGCCTCAGGTAAAACGTCTCCAGGTTAAGAAACCATCTGAAGCCAAACTCAAGGGTGGATCTATTCAGAGAACAGGGACACGAGACAGTGATATAGTGCTATCCGAGTTTAATTCATGGCTCGTTTTATAAATTAATTCTCTTTCAACTTGTACCAGTGCTTCTAAAATGGAAGAATCTATTGAGAATGAGATTGATATCCTAAAACAATTTGGTACAATAATCGAAGTATTTTTTATCTGCTTAAGTAATTTGCATCTTGAATGGAAAAAGGCGTCAATTGTGTTAAATTTTTAAATTTAATATTGAGAAAAGAAGGTTAGTGCAAAATGGAGCAGCAAGAATAACAACAAAACGGTAATCATAGACGAGTCTATAATCTCTTTCAACATGTTATTTTATAGCAGCACCGGCATTTGCAATATGCTACATTTGCTGAACAGTAATTTAAGTCTCAAAAGGAACTAAAGTACTTCACAAATTTAGATGCATTTCTTCAGGGACCACTCCGACCACCACAAAAATAGCTGTTGCATTTCACCCTTAGGTAGTTACAAATGAAAGTGTGAAATAATTTCAAACCTTATTTAAAGGATAGAGAAAAACACTAACAGTAATAGTTCGTTCATAGAGAAGTTAAGTGCGCAAAACATAGTCATCTGAGAATTAGGTAATTTAATCAGGGCTCTAGGACAGCAATTTTTGTACTTGCCCATTAAATACAAAATATGTTACATTTTATGTGCTCAATGGATAAGAATTTTGGACTTTGGATGAAGCTTTCTGCCTGATTTAGCTCTTAGGCACAGATGAAACAGAAGTGACCAATGAAAGACTAATTATGCTGTGCGTTCTAGATGCCAAAAAATACACATTTTACAAAAAAAGATGAGTTATGATACATGTTATTTTGTGGCAACTAGGTGGTAACTACTTGGTTTACTTGTTTGTCTATCCATTCATCCATTCACTGATTTGTATTTTATTTTCTTCTGTTATGTCCAAACTTTGTAGGGGGTAATGCAATGACGAAAGTTAATATGGCCTCACTTTCTGGTTTTAAGGAACACAGCTAGGTTGGAAAGGATCTGTAGGGAGTATGTCACACCCCTGGCTAGCGTGATACAGTAAGTATGCAAAGTTCAGCTCAGAAATGGTCAGGAGGCAATAGATGTGAGAGTATTATGTTTCAGCTATTATTATTATCGTTGTAAAGACACAAACTTCCTAGAATAGTGTTTTGTTTCATTAAATGTTTATCCTAAACACACAGAAAGTGAGAGACCAAGGAATATCCCTCAGTATGGTAACACAGCGCAAGTTAGAGGCTAAAAGGTGACCACAGAAAGCTTAAGTTTCCCTCCTTCCCTCGCAGGTCAGTCTCAATGAAAGTAGTTACTTCACATAAGCTGAAACGCTGGGGAGACACGTTGCTCTGTTGGGTGCATTATCAGTTGGGGAAGATGCATGAAGATAAAATCTTGTGAAGTTTAGCTCCTACAGCTCTCTCATTGAAAACCACATACATTTAGGACACAAGTAGGCTCTTTTTAAAAAACTCAAAATTGATTTCCTGAGACCACTTTCCTCTTCTCAAATTGTTACTGTCTTCCTATTTCATTGAATTCTAGATACTGTGCTTAGGGATTTTTGGGTTTCCAGGGCTTAAGAAAAGACCTCGTCGAAATTACGGTTTTCATATCCCTTAATTTCATTGGTTTTCTTCGGTGTGCCACTTGGCTGAAAATCCTCGAGGAAACAAATACCTTAGCTCTCGACCACAAGGGGCTGATGAAGCTCACCTCTACTTGATCAGCTAATAAAATAGCCCCATTGTTAGAGTGCAGGGGTGTCCCAGAGAAATGTGCCTATGTCTTCTCTGGGTCTGTCGACATGAGACATTCTCATCCTGCGGTGGAGATACAGAAGAGAAAACATCTCAGTAGCATCACTAACTTAAGATATACTCTGACTTCCTCTCTCATGTATTGTCTATTCTTGAGTTGTGTTCATTTGATTGCTGTAACAACTTTACCCCTTCCCAAAGCATGTTCCTGCTGAAATATCCGAACTTTTAAAATAAACTAAAATCTTACCAATAAAAGAAAAAAAATATTAAAATGGCAGACAAGTAAAACCTAAGTGAGAATATACTTACTGCTATACTACTAGCTACTACAACAATGGCAGACATATAGGTTAGCATAAGTAAAATTGTAAAAGAAAATAGTGTTATATTCTGGACGTTGTTTAACTTCTCTAGACAAATACAGATTGAATAACTATATTCTTATTCTGCATTTTCTTTGGGTTCTAGGAGCTTTGAAGAAAACAAAATGTGTAATGCTTTGGTTATTACCATGGCTTCACCTATTATTTTATTTATTGCCTTTATTTGACTTGGGCGACAGTGCTCATTAAGCTCTTAGATTCTTCCAAATTTTATTCGAATTTCATTTTGCTCAGACTATACCCAGAGGATGTCGTTTATCCCTTCTGTGCCGCCTAAGTGCTCTTGGAGAGAATAGGAGAAGACCAGTTGTATACAAAACTCTGGTGGCAGACATGCTCTGTAAAAGTGCAAAGCCCCTTAGAGGGTGTTTGGAAGGGTATGTTTTCTTCTCTGGATAGTATCTATACATCTTCTGATTACCCTTTATTTTTCAGAAATGCTATTTTATCCTCAAAAAGGCAAATGTATTATGAATGTTTACATATGTTTAAATTATAATTTAAACCAGAACTCCAAGTATTGCAAATGTTAGGTTTTGCCAATGTGGGGCTTCAGAGTAAGTCTTCTCTTATTTAGGTTAAGGAAGAGCAGACAGAATACTGAAATCTCTCCAACTACACAGCCAAGACAAGCTTGTTCTTACATATGTGTAACAACAGAGTTCTAGGCAGATAGTTCATTCTAGAGACACCACCGGGGAAATAATGTGGTACATGGGCATAAGGTCTTTCATCAGCCATCCTAACCTGAATCCATAAACAGAACTGAACATTCACACAGTAGCAATAAAAATAAAACAACCAAATAGTGCATGATGAGCAAACAGAGAAAGAAAAAAATAATTTGAGGGCAAACAGAATAATGTTTCTAAAATTTATAAATGGACCTAAGAAGATTGGAGGGGACTGCATATCCTTAAAAATTAATTTGCTATTCCAAAGCAAATATTTCTGGGAGACTGAAGCAGAAGGGTTGCAAGTATAGGCCAGCCTGGGCTGATGCTCTGTCTCAGTGTTAGCATGCTTACCTACCCTGTGTAAGACCCTGAATCAATCTCAAGGACTGAAAAATGAACAAAATAACACAAGGATATCCAAAAATTAAAGCTATGCTTATACAAATATCTCACACAATTTTAGTGTGAAAATGCAAAAATAACTCAATTTTCAAACCCAGTGAAAGCTGATGTTACGAAGCAAATCTTCATCCCCAGTTTTAGGAAAGACAAGTTAAAAGGTCACTAATATGTGAGTATGATGGCACTTGCCTGTAATCCCAGCTACCTGGGATGCTGAGGCAGGAGCCTGACCAGGCAGCCTATCAGGATCTTGTTTAAAAAAAAGGAAAACACAAAATGGACTAATTTAAAACACAAACATTGTACCAAATTTTACTGAAGAAAAAAATCTTTTTAAGAAATCGTTGAGACAGAAAATCCAAAGTCTAAATCATTATACTGGTGAATTCTATAAAATATTTTGTATATTGTGTCCTTTTCTAGGAAACAGGGGAGATTATTTCCCAGTTATTTGTCTGAGGATGGCACTGCCCTAGTGGCAAGACTAAAAGAAGACCTTACCAAAAAATTCACAAGTCAGTATTACAAACGGAATCTCAGATAGCCTTCACAAAATTATTAGCAAATGGAATCAAGAAATCAATAACAAGGATACTACCATAAAACAAAGTGGAATTTATTCTGGTCACTCGAGATGGAATCAATGTATATATATCAATTAATGTGAGTCACTATTTTCAAGTCACGTATACAATCCAAGACTTGTTTTTAGAATACAGTATATAAAGCAGTCAAAACTCAAACCCTGTGAGAAGAATCTCAATGGACACATATCACTGAAGAAGATAAAGTCATGGCAAATAATGGATGAAAACTGTTCAGCATCACTAATCGGGGAACTACAGATTATAATCTCAATTCAATAATTCTACATACCTACTAGAATGCCTGAAAGAAGCACAAAAACACAACAACAACAGAGCAGGCAACATTGAGTGGAGTCAACTGATGTTACACAATGAAATTTTTCACATTTTACTGTCAGACATACAAAACCCTACAGCCACAAAAGGAAAAGATTTTGGCACTGCTTTTGATATTAAATATAATTCTGCCTTTCTTATTATTCAGAACTTTTTGTTCCCAGACAAATAAAATATTATGTTCAAGCATGCAAAACTATACACAAATGTTTATACTAGCCTCATTTACAATCATTACAAATCGAAACAAAACTAATATCCTTCAACAAATGAATGAATGTATTGTTGTATGTCTTTAGAAATAGAAGACTCTCAAGTCTTCAATGCGTTTTGCTAAGTGAATGAAATTAAATCTCATTGCATTATACCACTAATATGTAACACTCTGGAAAAGGCAAGACTCCGGGAATGGCATACAGACCACTTGATTCCCCTGCACTGGGGCCGAAAGGAGCAGCTGATTGCACAGAGCCCTTACTGGGGATGATAGAATGCTTCTGTACGAAAATGTCATGATTAATATACAACTTCATGTATTTGTCAAAACCCATATAAGTGAACATCACATATTATACTTAAGCATATACATTTTTGAAAAATCAAGATGTTCTGACCGATAGAATGGAACAATTTAACAGAATTTGAATAGATACACATAACCTCCTGAAATTGATGGAGAAGTAAAAACCAATCCCAAGTAATTTGGAAAAGTATTTTGGCTGGATATCACAAAGGAAAATATATAAGAAAGTGTGTACCAACACTGTTCTAGTTGATAAATGTGTCTGCCCTCAGATCTGTCCTAACAAATATAAAACTACCTTGTGAACACAGTTTTTCATTGTTGGAAAAATAGATACATAAAATGACGGCTACTGCACTAAATCATGTTTGCTGGAGTATGTACTAGTACACATTGATGTTTTACAAATGATACAGGTGGTAGAGAATAGATGGAGAGAGATAGGTGTCAGATTGCATGCAGATGTATATGCACAGATAATCACAAATGTATGTATATGAAGAATGGCCCACATGTATTCCTAAATCTGTGCACTGAGAGGAACTTGTAGCAGTAACAAGATGCTTAGTTCCCAGATTTTTGTTTCTAAATAAAATTTTCCAATAAAAGGATCTAAGCGTCCTTGGAGAAATTGCTGATTTGGAGTCTGTAGCAAGAAAAAGTAAAAGATGAACCTAGAAGGTTTTTCTTTTTTGAGTGCTGGGGCTTGAACTCAGGGGCTTGTGCTTGCAAGGCTCTAACCACTGAGAAAATCCCCAGCCCCAACCTAGAAGAGCTTATTGGCACCAGAGAATAGAGATATTTAATAATAAATATTATGATTATGTTAAAATGGCACAATAACCAAGCTAAGGAGCTCCATGTGAACAAAATTTGAGCAACAAAATAAAGAATGTTAGAATATGATCGCATAACTCCAAATATTAAAATTCAATGAGTCCATATGGTCATAAATAAATAAGCAAAGGTGGAGAAGAAAGTGCATCTCTTCTTCATCTCAGAATTTTAAATTAATAGATGCAGAAGGAGTGAAGTCTATACTAAAAGCATCATTGGAACAACCCAGTACTAATTACTGCAGAGTTACCACGGGCGAGATGCATTAATGGATGATAACAATTAGTGAACATTTAACAGAAGCAGTTATACATACACTCAAAGTATTTTCTGCCAAATATTTAACGATTGCAAATGGAAAAACTGTAACTTTACAATGGAGAATTCTGGCATCACATTACCAAATAATTCGAGTTCATGAGCAACAGCAGTAGATATGACCATAATTTACTCCCTACAACGACTGCTTATTTTCCGGAGTGCCAATAACTCTCCTGAATTAAAAATATTGCCGAAGTTATTTTTTTGCAATTAACTTGGTTAAAATGAAAATGAATTGTTCTGATTTAATTTGTACTTATGAGACAATGGTGTACTTGTGAAGTTCAATAAGACAAGGTATTTTTGAGCTAACTTTGATAAAGTTGAGTAGACATGTCCAAGGATAATTTTTATTCATTAAATATGCAAACATTTTCTCCTGCAATGGTGAAATATATTTCATTTTCATTTCCTCTCAGTTCTCTGCATGAGGCCACCAGACAATGAATTAGGGCCAAGAAAATCATCATGGAACAGAAGAATAGTGAGATCTAACAGATGTTTTATGGGATTTTTCTGTTTTCAAATATTCTTTGCTGAGTAGTCCTAGAAAAGCAGATGGCAAACGGTACACAGTAAGAACTGGGAATTTTATCATTAAAGTATGTCACAGTAAATTAAATTGTTGTTCTTCTCCAAATGACAAGAGACTACTTCACATCTGTGATATATAACATAACATATCATATACAATTAGGTTTGCTTTGTTCTTCATTAAATTAATGCCTATCCACAACTTACTTGATACTAGATCTGGCACTAGATACTGACTACACATTAATGAACAAAACAACTTTGATAGACCTGACAACTTAGGTGAGTTAACACAAAATTAACAGTTAAATAGATGTAAAACTCCAAGTAAAACGATAAGTCGTGATCCTATATTTTCATACATAAAATGAAGAAAATACATATCTGTTAAAACACTAGATTTTAAAGGCAAATGTCTGGATTGATGGCCAGGTAAGGTTTTCCTGTGAAGATGGTAGATAATGTGAAGCATAAAAGTTACAATCTAGTCGTTAATAACTGAGATGCTGAAGGGAGAAGAGTATGAATTCGGGATAGAGTCAACACACACCTAAAATCTGCATTGAGAAAAATATATTGACATTTTGGGTAGAGTCAAAGAAGTGAATTGTGAGAAGGCAACAACCTTTATATCTTTAGAGAAAATTGATGTGCAGTTAGAATCAACACAACTCATCTATGTTGATCATGTTCCTTCAATAACTGATGAAAATTAAATGGACAAACAATTTATGTCTGCATTATAGGGACTGTTTCTGTGAGGTTTTACCATATTAGAATTCAAAGTTATATTTTATTTACTTTTGTGCCCATCTACATTTTTCCCATATGCAATACCATGTCTCTTTCCCACTCCTAATCATGGAATTTATATTCTCTTTGTAATTACCATTTAATTTGAAATAATAGGAGCATAAATAACTTTTAGTTTTAATTAGATATCCTTTAAATTTGCTCTACATTTTATTTCAAGGACATAAATACTTTTACAGGACTATTACTTGAAGCTAATACTTAGCAAAACGCCATTGATAGAGCCCGGAAGACACCTTGAAAGCTAGAGTCAAGATGTGTGGGATGAAAATCAATCTAGAGAAATTTTTACTCTCGTATCATGTTCTGAGTGTTGCCTAAAACCAGTTGGTCACCTTTCACAGGTCATTAGGTTTTGCCATCTTAAAATATGTATTTATGTGATCATTAATTGTGATGTCAACTTGAGCAAGAACCACCTAGCAGATCTGTAAATTCTGTGTGTGTCTGTGCTTGACCGATGTGTAGGCCAGCAAACTCAGTGGGGAAACCACCCTGGATGTGGGTGGCAGCAGCTAACAAGGTAGCCGCTTGGACAGACTACAAAAGGAAAGAAGAAGGAACTTTGGTCTTTGGAGGAACTCTGGTCTTTGAAATGGCCTTTGGAGGCTGGTCTCCAGGCTCCTCAGCCTTCCAGGTTGGACTCTTCAGCCTTCCAGTGCAGATTTCCGACCTTCGGACACAGACTCTCAGCTGGGACTCTACAAGGGCTTCCTGGGCTTCAGCCTTCTGCTGCTTTGGGGTCATGCCAACTGCCAGTAGGGTCTTCACCTCTGATCCTGCAGGCAGCTGCCAGGATTCTTCTGCTTCTGATCCTGTAAGAACCGCCTAGTTGATCCTTTGTACAATTATACATGTATTTTATATTGATTTTGTTTCTCTATAAGATCTTAACAGATACAATGTATCAGCAAAATAATTTTTTTCACAAAATATTTCCACAAAGCTTTGATAATTTCTCATTAAATTCTTAGTGGTGACTATACCTAACATGTTTCAGTCAATTCCATGACATTCAAGCCTATAGAGCAATGTTTTCTGGCTTTGATATATCTACCAGTTACTATAGAGTGTGTCAGATAAGATCTTACTGGGAGATACTATGGACGCACCACACTTGTACACCTAAGCACTAGTGAGTGTTTCCAGCTGCAGCTGGCATTCAATTATTCATCCCCTAGGGGCCCTGCTCAGCAGCCTTCCTAGCCTGTCTATCTATTATATGCACACCAAGCTCACATGTAGTGGATTTCCTTTATTTCTTTACACACACAAACACACACACACGCGCGTGCGCACACACTCCTACACCCAGATAAACTGATGTATCATCCAGTAACTCCTGTTTTCTCATCTGAATGTGCTATGCCAGCACCCCGCTTTCTTTTATTTCTTGGTCAGTGCAGTTGTGTAAAACAAGTATGTTTGTGTATTGGTCCCCTTCACTTTCCTCCTTCTTGGTGGCTTGGTTCTACCAATAATTACCCTGATTTCTCCTAGCTCTTATAATTTCTTTCTGTCTTCTTAAATATGGATGTTATGTATATTATGGAACACTGGTATATGTAGAGAAAGGGTTCTTTAGTGTTTCTTACATTTACCATTTCAATTTTTCTGTGTATGGTTTTAATCAGTACTCTGAAATTCACTTTGACTTTCTTCTCTCTTCTCTTTTCCTTTCCATTCTTTACTGAAATTATCTTGCCCATGTTAAGTCGTCTGTGTTGATCATGTTCCTTCAATAGCCTATGACCCTTAAATGATAAGCCAAATAATTTATGTCAGACTTTTCTCCTAATCTTTAGAAAACTCTAGTCAGTTGCTAACTAGATATTTTCAATTACCTGCAATTTGAGAATCACCTGTTGATTTCAAAATACCTAACATCTTACCCTTAGGTCAGAATTTTCTCCTTTTGTAATTCTCTGTGTTACTGAGTACATTACTCTCTGCTGCTTTCCTAAGCACAATGGTAATTATTAGTGCATTTGGAATTCATTTTTTATTTTCCATACTCCATATATGTCCATGTCTTGCTGTCACAAACTAAATATTTTTTCACTTTCTTTTTTTCTGACATTCATTCTGTCATCCCCATTGTCTCTCTCCCTCTCTGCCCCTTCTTTTTCCTCTCCTCCTTCTCTTTCCTCCCTCCATCCTGTCTCTTTCTTACCTAATCTCTAGAACTTTGATCGACACTCCACTTCAGGCATTTTTGGCATTTAGTGAGGTTTATTTTTCTAAATCCTAAATGCAGTCACACAGCTATCTGTTTCCAGCCCTCACCAGCACCCCCGGTGCCTCTCCATTTTCTGTAGAATTGATCACCAACCCCAGAGCAGAGTGCCCAGGCTTCTGCTCTGTGTTCTTTGCCCTCTTCTCTAGTCTGCCATACGCGGAATCCATTCTGCAGTACAGCCCAATGTGTTCCTGGGTCTCGGTATTCCTTGACAGTCTATCCATTTCCAGAAACATTATTTTCACTCCGTGTTTGTCATATACAGCCTTCTGAATCATCCCTTCTTTGAAACAAAATTATGAGATTTTTAAAATTAGACGATTAGATTGTCTTTACTGGTCTTTGGCTCTGCTTTTTTTTTTTAATATAGCAGTCAGTGTTGTAAAACAAGTTCCCTATGAACCATTGATTTTATTTTCTTTATTTCATATTTATTTGAAACCAGAAACAATATCTTAGTTACATCTTATTTCCAAAGTCTAGTATGCTCATGGGTTGTTACTGAAATCCAGCAGGACTTATTTGAATGAAAGAATGAGAGAGTAGAAACACTGAAAAGTAGAGAGAAAAAATTTTATTTTGATGAATGAACGTTGTTTCACAATTTGCAAGTTACAAAGAGAAAAACTGAACAATGAAAAAGAAATAGGAGTTACCAATCCTACCATATTTAATGCAGATTTCAAATTGGATGAAAACACTGTGAAAATGATTAGTTTCTGTGAAACATCACAAAGGATCTCTGCTTCTTTGGTAAATTCCTATGGATAGTTAAATGATTGTACTGTAGCAAAACAAAATATAAAATTATTCTTTTTGTTTATTACTTCTATATTAATCTACTGTAGTTTTTATCATTCTATTTTGTTGTTTGGAATTGCTTAGTTTAGATTAGCTAACATCTGGTTTTGTTTCATTAAACAAATATCATGTTTGAATTTGTTCATGTTCAAACTGCCTAATACCAGAGGATTGAAAATAAAGGTTATTAGTGTTAAATGGCTAAAGGCTAATTTGACTGCTGTGCATGGTTTTAAAACTCCTGCTATATATTTTCCAAAACTTTAGGTAACTGATGTTAATATTTATTTGGGTAGCATTTTATATAGACACGTTTTTGCCTGGATTGTTATTTTCAGCTTGATTCTATAAAGCAAAACCAACTAGAAAATTGTAAGTGGTTATACTTAGAAGGCATTATTCTGAGCATCCATTTTTGTAAGCATGAATTGTTTAATGTATACATACACTGAATATAGAACTCTATAAAATCCAGAAGTAACTTCTGGATTTTATGTAACTTATTCATTCTTATGTAACTTATTCATTCTTTCAGTCAGTCTTTTTCAGTTTCCAATTTTGGTTCAAATATATTGTAGGTGTGAGAGGTTCAATAGTCACTAAAACTATAAACACAATTAACAGCAAAAATTAACACCCAATGATTCCTCCCTTCAGGAAGCCATATTGCTTAATATTGTCATAAATATTGTTACATAATATTAACAGCATATGTAGAACAACTTTATTTTTCTACTTCTTTGATAACAAATATAAGACAAAATTAGATTATCTGACATTTTTATCAAATGTTTTTATTTTCAAGATTTAGAAGACAGTACAAAATATACATTCCTATTTATCACAATAGTTATTCAAATATCTGAGGAAATCACTAATATTTCTTCCTTTATATCTGTAACCAATTGTGGGGAAACAGATTTCGTCTCATTTAACTTTTTGTCAAAGTAATGCAAGGATAAAATCAGTGAGATTTCCATTTATGTTGTTTTAATTTAAACGCTGAATTTAAATATGGTCTTCCAAATTCCGTTATTCATCTTCTTTAGTATGCCTGCCTGTCAAAAGTATTTTGAAACATAGTTGTCTAATTTATCAATTTAATTAGAACATCCTTCTGGATCCCTGTAAACTTACATCTTGAATAGTTGTCTTTTTCGTGTTTTAAGATGTTACTTCAGATGACAAAGTTATTCATTTATTTGACTGACGGCAAGTTACTCCTTAAAGACTCAAATCAAATGCCATAATTAAATTATCTCATGTTCCAAGGGGAGACATTTACATATCTGTATAAATATATCATTTGTATGTGTGCTATGTGTACATATATAAATACGTATTTATACTTATAAACACATGTGTATTACAGCTTGTACTTTTCCTTCAAAATCTTACGTCACATTTAATGTCAAATATTTGACCTGTCCTAAACATAATTAGCACAGATTTCACATTTCACAAAGTCACTGTAATTGTAAAGTTTTCTACAACAGCTTATATGTTATTTGTTATGTATCATTCTTTTCTTGTCTTTAAAAGTTGTAAAATTCCTAAGTAAACATGTCTCATTCTGTTACTACTGGCGCCAGAGACAAAATTAAACTACAGAGCTATTAGGCAGATTTCAAATTATAAGCAGTGCCAACCTGTGAAATTCCCCTGCAAGTGAGCATGTTATTAATATTACCGAACTCAATGGGTAATTTTCTAGCTGATAAATAGCTTCTTAGGCTTCTGGCTGGGATGAGAATGCCAGCAGTCTATGAATTGGATGGTCGTCCTGACGGCATTGATCCCTTGGAGGCGGTGTCCATTGTGACACCGATCCCTGCACGCACCCTGACACGCACATCCTTGGCCCTGCTCTTGTGCAGCTGTTTGCTTTCAGGGATTGAGTGCACCTGTCCTCCTTTTGTGATCGACGTGAGACACGTTTTGAGATGGGACGAATGCATGTAAACATGTAGGCAGGAGACGAGTTTCACCCTTTTCTGTGGTGCAGATGAAATCTTTTGTGAAGCAATGAATTGACTAATCTCCCCTGTACTTGTTCAGTAAAGCAATGTAGGACTCCCATGTGTCTACAGCAAACCTGTCCAATCCAGGTTTTGCTTTGCCAAAGAATAGAAACATTCATATTTCTGGTATGTCACTGATCCAGGGTTTAGAGCAATGTTATGTTTTGTGAGTTGGATTTTGATTACTAGCATACCTATTTTATATATCTGTATCTGTCTGTCTATCTATGTATTATCTGCCTACCCTTTGTTCCATCCCTCCATCTGTCCTCCCATTTTCCATGTTGGGGATCAGCCAAGAGTCTTTCACATGTGAGGGTAGTCCTCTCTCCACTGGCCTACATATCTAGCTTGTCTAATATCTGTAAAATATTTTGTATGATAATTTCATTGGGATATGGATAGATTATTAGAATAAAATTTGCAAAGGGAGTTATTTGAAAATTAGGATGTTCATACAGAACAAAAATGTGACTGG
This sequence comes from Hystrix cristata, assembly GCA_004026905.1. Classification (NCBI taxonomy): domain Eukaryota; kingdom Metazoa; phylum Chordata; class Mammalia; order Rodentia; family Hystricidae; genus Hystrix; species Hystrix cristata. The sequence continues at coordinate 38,175 of PVJO010011150.1, forward strand.
CAAAATAGTATCAATATCAATAGTATCAAAATAGAATAAAGAGTATCAATAGTATCAATAGAAACATAATAAGAAACTTAAGTAGATCTGAAAATACCAAAGATAAACAGCTCTACTCATAAGAGCTACTGGGAAGATAGTGGTCGAGTACCGTACTTGTGTCAGGATGAAATGAATCATCATGTAGATGTCTGATAGAGAGACATGGGAGAGAATCAAGAAGCAAACACGATTACTCTGATGGAAAAATACCGTAGTGATAGAATAGCAAGCAAAGGTATGAGAGTTTATTTTTTTTCTAGTTGAAAAATCATACATAGAGTTTTGAATTTTTCCTTAAATCAGAAACGAAAGTTAACCTCATAAATTCGGAAAAGCAGGTACAAATGACTAAGATTTTCAGGCATACCCAAATAAAGTTACATCAACAGGTAAAAATTTTTAAATTTTACAAGATCCACATCGGTTTCTATGTATAATTCAATTTTTGAACTAAGTAAATTAAATAAACTAATTCATAGTAAATTACTAATTCATTAGTAAGTTATCATTAGCTAATTCATTCGTTTGCTTCCCTTGAATAACCTTTAGCTACACTAAGTACTGTTAAACACTCACATATAGTTAGTAATCAGCAAATAAGTTATTGTCATCAAACTAGAATACTGAAAAGAAGGTGATTATCGTGCATTTCATTATCCTTTATTCAATTTCTTCTTCTCAAACCTACAATTTTAAAATCTTTTTTTACCCTGAGCCCTGCTACCTGTCCCCGTCTATGCACAGAAATATTCTGTGGGTTATGGAAGGTCTTTGGATCTCAGCACGGGTATTCGGCTCAACGTCAGACATGCAGGGTTAAACCTCCATAAATAAAAAACCACCAAGAAATGCAGCCCCCCTTGGAACACCATATAAATGAGTTTGACTGTATGTTCTCATTCAGCAATCGCCCTGAGTAATGGAAAATAATCATATAGTATCTCCCCCAAGAATGAGGAGGTTATTAGAACTATGTGGCCTCTTGGAAATTTATTTTTGTTCATATATATAAATAAATATTTTGTACATAATACACAAAACTAAAAATTGTATTGAATGTTACCAAAAAATAAATCACATAATTTGATTTCAATAACAATGATTTCCTTTTAGAGATTATTTTTACACAGTCTAATAGACAAGGCCAATTCAATTAAATGATAATTTATTATTCTCACTAAACAAAAAAATGAAAAGAGAGCATCATAAACATAAATTTGGCAAAATTCAATTTTCATCTGCACACTAAGTACACTTAAATATTTATTTTCCTTCCTACCGGTTTCCTTAATTATAGTGCTTTAGAAAAAACTCCTCTACCCAGTACTCCTTTTACCCAGTATAGAACGCGAGAGAATACAGTATTTATTTTTATTTCATTTTGCTTTTTTATGAAATACAGTTAATTAGAATAGCTAATATAAGTTGAATGTGGATTGTGTATTTCAGATGAAGGTAATTTTATTTTTTTGTTTTGTTTTGTTTTGTTTGTTTGTTTGTTTTTTTGTGGTGCTGGGGACTGAACACAGGGCCTTGTGCTTGCAAGGCAAGCACTCTAATCACGGAGCTAAATCCCGAGCCCCAAGATGAAGGTAATTTTAGTAGGTATTTGTGCATTTAAAAGTAAATAAAGTAAAAGGACACATGAAAATTTGAGGAAAAATCATTTTTTCCAATATTAATTTTCTAATATTTATGACCCTTCCTTCAAACTCTACGCCAAATTTATTCCTTTCTCTTGTAATCTACACTACTATTAAATATTAGCATCACTGAAAGTTCTCTTTAATTTGATTCTCCTCTGCCAAGCTGTTTTGGTATTTCCATCAGAATAATATAAGTGGTACATTGTATACATAATGATCACATTTATCTTGTTTATTTTGTACCTGTACATGATGTATCTTAGTTTTCCCCCCTCTTCCTCACTCCCCCTTCTATTCCCTCCACCCCTATTTACAGCAGGTTTATTTATATTTTTCCATTTTTTTCCCTTTCCCCTTTCTTTCCTTTTTCCCTTCCTTCTTTTCCCTCATCTCCCTTTCTAGTTCTCCTCTCTTCTGAATATTATCTTTCTTTTATATAATATCTATTACACCTCTTTGTCCTTATTTACATGTATGGTTTCTCATATCAGAGAAACAATTCGATGTGTATTCATGAGTGTCTCATTTATTTCACTTAAGAGTACGTTCTCAAGGTACATCCATTTACCTACAAATGTCTCTGGTTTATCCCTTTTTGTGGCAGAGTAGTACTCCATTATGCAGGAAAAAACCACATCTTCTTTAACCATTTATTACCTGTTGGACATTTAGGTTGTTTCCAAGACTTAGCTATTACAAATTGTATTGGTATAAAAATGGTTGTGCATAATATATGTTCTTGGTAAAAAAATAAAACTTTTTAAAAATTTAAAAAGAGTAATATAACTGTAATACTATTTCTGCCATCTAGCTACCCGTTTCAAGAACAAGAATCTGATATTCTTTTCCCCTTCCTAGTTTATTGCTGTCGATCCACATCAAAAATTTGTAGTCTCTGGAGTCAGCCTGGTCTTGTATTACTCCTAGGAACAGACCCGTTACTCCACCTTTATGCATTGCTCTTCCCCACACACTCCTCACTTCTGTTTAAACTTTCTGTCTTCATGCACACAGTTTTCTCAGTCCCAATAAACTGTGTTCCTCCTTATCTTCTATCAATTTTCTATTAAATCTCTATTATTCACTACAATTCTGAAGACAACTTACCTCCAGAATATTCTGTGACACACGGATTTCAGTACTAGTCTATGTCCCGCATCTCTGTGCTTTACTTTGTTTCCCTCTCTCCTTCCTTCACACAGTTCTTCATCGCCCTTCTCTATTATTATTATTTTTTTTTTGCTTTCCCTCATCCCTCCCATCTTTCGCTCCTTAACTTCTTTTTTTCCCTCAAATATATTTTCAATGTTATAACAGTAGCTAACCCCCACTGTGTATTATTTTATGCAACCGTATTGAATAAGTAGCACAAAAATGATAGATCACCACTAGTTTCTTATTAAGATAAATGTCAAATTTATTTCCACCAAAAACGTCAACATTTCTGGTTATACTTGTGCAATATATTCTCTCCTTGAGGCTAAATATTAATAGTTTTGAAACTTTGCAGACCAGAAGTCAAAAGAACTGTTTTAAAATTTTAAGGTCGTTTCCACATTCTAATGTGTAAACTTGATTTTATACCTTTGGGATAAAAATAGTTAATTGGGTGAGAAATTGAAACAAACTAAAAACATGTACAACCCTTCAGGCAAATAAACCTCCTTTTCTGACTTAAAACAATCTGAAGCAGGCTGGTTTCCTGTGTTCTGAGGATCCGTATATATTCTGTGTTAACGGAAAGGTACAAGATTTGCAAGTGCACATTATGTATCGCTGAGAAATATTTATTCAAGTATAGTACAGATTTTGAATGTCACATCTCCACATGTTCTTTTCAGTCATCAGAAGGTGTGCTACTATGCTGTCCCTCGGGTAGGCCTTCAAGATGGTGCCCATTCCTTGGAAGTGGGTTATCACAGGTGTAAGGACTGGCCCTGGTTAACCACGGCTGCAAGCCTTCGACAGTTCTCTCATCTGCAAGTAGACACCGCTTCCCTTGCCGTGGGATTGGTCTGGGCTGTAACAGCTCTGAGCAGAGCACAGGATGAAACAGACACCGGGCCCACTCAGGCCACCCTGAGGGCAAACAGCTTTGGTTTGGGACCCTCGGGGGCCTAACTCCCCAGGCACATCTGAGGATGCTGCTGGAGAGAACACTTGCAGCGCCTCAGACCTTCGCCCTTTCCTTCCAGGACCCAGGGCCATGAATAAACTGGCCTTTTACTGCTGAAAGAATCCCCAACCGTGAACTACATGTCACAGGGTGACCTTGGCCTGTTCCTCACAGGAAAAAGTGAAAAACTAAGCTCTGAGCCCCATCCACAAAATAGGTGACACAATAACATTTTAATTTGTAAAGTAACTAAATTTGGCGTAGTCTGTTACACAGACATAGACATCCAGAGAAACACACGTCCACCAGGAAGACCAGTTCTTCCAGGCTGTAGATCCTGGATCAGGGTCACACCAGCAGAAAGACACAGCAACTGAGCAGATGCGTTCCTGAGAAACACTGTGTGGTGGGCGGTGAGAATGGGCGGATGTGTGGAAATCACACGGTGGAGGCTCGGTTCTCGATGCCAGAATACTGATGTACGTTTTCATTTACTTGATTTGTAATTGCATCGTGATGCCATAATTTAGCTTATGAAAACTGAGCATACCACTTAGTGCTTAAAAATCCAGTTTATTTATGTGAAACTAATACTTTCTTGCTAGGAATCAAGCAGAATCTTTATTCAAAGCCCTCAGTGTCTTGAAGATTTCCAGAAGACCCTAAGAAAATACAGTTTTCCTTTGATAAGCTAACATGTGTGTGCTAGAGTTAAAAGCTATCATGAGGTGGGGTTCAGCAATGCCACTTGAAGACATATTATAAATTTCATGACATAGATTAATATATACACAATTATTTTGCAAAAAACATTATCTGTCCTTTTACCATCTGTATGTCAATTTATCTCTCTACATATCTATCATGTCGTTATTCTTCCCATTTCTAAGCATACACATGAAACTATTTCTAGAGTTAATCTAGACTATCAGATTTTATTTAAAAGACAAATGACTCAAACATACGGCTTGATTATAATTTCATTTTCCCCAAATTTTCAAAGCTATGAATTACCCTATAACTAATCTCATTATTTTGATTGTCTAATTTGTTTGTCATGTTGTGTTGAATGACACTATCAATGGGAAAGTCTATGTCTGTATTTTTTTCTTATTGAAAGTATTTTAGCATATATCATAGTAGGAACTTTTTCTTAGATGGGTTGATTTAGGGAGGGCCTTTCTGGAAAGGGCTATTGGACGTACAACCTGAACATGTATATATTAGGAATAAAGGACAATGAACTTAAATTAGAAGGAAGTTTGACCTATTAATGGACAAAGGAAAAAGTTCAATTTGTCTGATTTGCAAGAATAAGGGGGATCGATAAAAGATGAAAATAAAGAGATAGAAAAAGTTATATTAATAAAAACCTGTAGATGCTGGTAAGGTGTTTTAATTTCACTTGAATACAAAGTATAAATACTGGAATATTTTTACCTATGTGTGACTTGATTTGTTTTGTAAAAGAGAAAATGTGGCTGCAGGGAAATTGATGGGCTTCAGTTCACCCAAGCAGCTTTGTTTAAACTTGTAGGAGGGAAACAAAGATCCACGATCACAATTAGGACATATTTTTGAAATGATGATGTTGATGATGATGCTGATGATGATGAAGTATTTTATTGATCTCATTTCCTTGATAATGGTGTCAGCAATTATGGTTTGCTTTACAAAGACTTTATATCAAAATGTCACATAGGGATTGGGGAAGAAGGGGCTGTGAGTAGAGATTAGAATCATTGTTTCTGTTTTGTTTCATTGTTCTTGTTAAGTGTGAGAAGTTTAATTTTTCATGTGGTTTAGACTAGTATGTAATTACATTGGCTGAGAAATGATTTAATATTTAAGCATTTTAGGAATAATAAGTTTATAGAAGTATTTAAAGACTTGGATAAGGTTGCTTGAGAGAACTGGACAGAAAGAATAGAAGGATGCTAGAAGGATGCATTGTAAGGCTGTAAGTAATTTACCACTTGTGTGTCCACTTCAGAAGGAAGCAAGTGGTGTGGTAGAGGATGCATCGGTAAGGATTGCTGAAAAAATTAAAAAAAAAAATACAATAAATAAAAGGAGCATTTCTAGATGTGTGTGAAGGTTGCTCACAGAGTACAGGGCTTGGCTTCGGTGGATACTGGTCATTTGACAAAAGCTTTGATCATCAAGTAGATGGAAATAGGCATTCGACTATGTCCCTAGAAATGACAGTGTTTTATTTCCAAGTGAACTGAGGAACAGTGATAGGTTTGAAAGTGAATACAGTAATTGCAGACTTTCTTGAGAGATCTCCTAGAGATGAGAACAGTCACATGGGGTCATAGGTGCAAAGGGCTGTACCTCAAAGAAGATGTTGGATCATCCGTTCATTTTCCTAAATCGGTAGATTACAGATCATACTTGTGATTGTGACTTTCTTCAGTGAAATCTAAGCTCCCTGAAGGCACAGACTACATTTGTCTTTTCATTGAGCCTGATTTTCTTGGACATAATGTATCATACATAAATATTTGTTGAATAATTGCTTAAACAAATGAATTCATGAATGTTGACTTGCTTAGAACATGTCTTCCTATATTAACTATTAGGAGAATTTGTGTTTGTTTTTTTTACAGTATTCATAAGTGTGTTTTCACCAACAATTCAAACTCAAATCCAATTTGGAATAACCACAGTCCGTCCCTCTTTCCACTGGGACTTGACAAAGGCTCTCCCCACACCAATTTCCCTTCAACTTTGCTAATCAGTGAATGGAGTGTTTCTGTTAAGCATTCCTTGAATTCCGCTACCTTTTCTACATCATCAGTCCAGACTCTCATCAATAGTCCCTTTTAACATTTCACTCATAGAACTCAAGCCACGATTCTGAGCCAGCCCCGGTGGACCTCCCATTCACCCTGAACTCCTGGTGTCCACACTATTGTGTAGCTCCTGTCCACACTGAAGAGGGATGGTGCATATACACGTGAGGAGGTGTTCCTAGAAATGGCAGCATTTTATTTCCAAGATGAGGTCCGTTCTTCTCCTCTTGTAGATGACTCCTTCCCCATGAAGCTAGCGACTCAATCAACTCAGGGCCAGCAGCCACTTGTCAACCATGTGCAGGAACTTACATTAGAAACAACCTCTCACAGGCTAAGAAAACTGGAGTCCGGCCCCCTTGTGTATAACCTCCTAAGACGGTCAGAGCCAAAATCCCCAATCGACTCCTGACTCCCCTCCACACAGGAGATCCGAGAGAAGATAAGCGTCTCTGTTGGAAACTGTCATCCACTTAGAAGCAGACACACAGGACAACTGCCACCCCCCGTTCCCTGCTTGGCGAATCCCTGTGACCTTAGTTTGGAGCCTGCTGCCTTGACCTAAGACTGGAAGCTGGGCCTGGAAGAGATCTTGACTCTGCTGTGAAATAATCTTTAGTCCTTATTTCCAAACAAAAATATTTGGAGAATATTAACTGACTTGAGAACCTACATATTTTTGCAATATTGTCTCGATGGAAAACTTATTCTAAGTGTCAAACTTGTTCATTTTCCAAACTTGTTCACTGAGGTATTTTTTTTCCTTCAATATAATTGATCAATCTCCCTATAAATGAGGTTGAAAGTTGTGAAGCACAGACATGAATCTTAAATGTTAGAATGTTCTATGGGAGAACGAATATTAAAGTGAAAAACATTCAAATGTGGGAAATCATGTATTTTGTATGAATAGCTTATTCAAAGTCATGATTATTATTCGGACATGTTATTCCTATTTACAGATGGGGAAACATCATGGTATTCCTTCTCTCTCGACATTTAATTAACGGTTTAGAACACCAAGACACAGTGGTGCTATTTGGGTACGTTGGACTTACAGACTTTGGAGCGGTTGCTAGAACAGAACGATCTACCAGTCCATATTGACGGGAGAGAAGGGTGTTGTTCACAGCTGCAACCTCTTCGGATCATATGAGCTGTTCTTCCTCCTCCTCTAGCTTCCCCTCTTTCCTCCTCTGTCTTCTCCCTCCTCCCGGAAGTCTCCCTACTACTTTAATGTCATTTCTTCTGGATTCCTCATAATTCTTATGGCTGCTTAACACCGAAAATCTTAATGCTTTCAAAATATATTGGAAGTAAAACTAACAGTCATGCATTTTCCAAAATTATTCTGTGAAACCAAAATCGGACTGCAGTGAGTTTTTCTTTAAATAATACACATTTAATAACCTGTTCTCCGATTTTACATTTGTTTGAAAATTAAGATTTTTACAAATTATTCCTGTTTTCATGTGGTTTTCAGGGAATATATTGAAAGAAAAATGTATTCTATGGGACATAATTATGGAGTAGAATACGCTAGTTTCTCACATATTTCGTCCTGACTGATGGCTGTATGGCTTCAATTTGCCTGAAAAGTAGCTGTAATATTCTGATGAGCTGACTGGGGAAACCTGTCATTTCTGTGATTCTCTGGAAACCGTCTCGAAAAGCAGAAGCAAAAGCAGGGTAACAACTAATGAGGCAGAAGTAAATGAAAGGAAGAAGCTGATGAGTTATTTCGTCAGGTGTCATGGGCCAAGATTTTATACCAAACTGATTAGCTTGGCTCGCAGTCCGCTGGCTGAGGATCGTGTACTGAGATTGTGTGAGGGTGTTTGAAATGCTTGTGCCTGTGGCCTGAAGCACATTGTTGCCCTTCCTATTTTTCATTATTTCTACCTACTCTGAAAAGAGTTGGGAGTCACCCTAATGCTATATCTAGCACTTCATAGAGACCAGGATTGGATTAGAAAAGCATGATGGTCCTTCATTAAAACCTTTTTTCTTCACAGGCATTATATTGTTCACGTAATTATTCTATCCATTGACTGTTAATTCAGAGAAAATAACTGAAAGAGAAAAATAATCTCTTCTAGTCACATATTCAAATGGTTTTTAAATCAAATCGTTCCAGTGGCAATACTGGCACTGAGATTTTCCTTTCACAGGCAATGGACACATACTGGATACGAACGGAAATACTTCCATAATTAGAGTATCATGAATTCATTCATTCAAACCTTGCTCAGCGTTATCCAAGCACTCGGGGGACGTAGTAAAACAGGCACATCTGGTTCATTTGATCATTCTCGGAGACTAGTAGATTGTTAAACACCAAAAGGCATAGTTTAACATCAGTGACACAGAGTTCAGAAAGTAATTAGGCTTCTGGCTTCCAGTTTGTCACATGAAGGTTTTGAAAGTCACAATTCCTGTCATCTCGACAAGGAAAGAGTTCCGTGAACTGAACATCTCTGCTGTTCTTCAGAATATTGTTGTCAGAGGGGCAAATGCGCCCTACAGTTTGAGATATTGATTGAAGGAAACAGGAGTCCGAGCTCCTGCATAACCTCCCTGGGACCCTGGAACAGGGTGGAAAACCTAAACAGACAAAACACACAGCAAACCTAAAAAGCTATAGCAGGATGAACTGAAACAAACAAAATTACTACAACCAAGAATAGCACACTGAAATTGTAGGAAATCCTGAAAGAAAACAGAAGGGGCAGTTATAAATTTACCTCTCAAGAGGCAGGAGTAAGAATGACGATGATTTCTCTTTAGGAGCCATGCACGCTGGAAGACAGTGGATGGAATATTTAACAGACTGAAAAAAAAATCAGCTTGGACTTCTGTGTTCAGAGAAGATTTTTCTTTGAAAGTAGAAGAAAACTAAGGGCTTCTTCAACCAAAAACTGAGGAAATTTATCATCAATATTCTTGCAGAAATGATAAATTTTTTTTAAAGAAGGTATTAAAATGATCAGGAATTCCTATACATCTATGTGTAGGTGAAAATAAGAGCATAAAATAAAATATTTTATTTAAATTATTCTTAATCATATAAAGGATAAAAGTTTGTTCAAAGCAATGATAACAATGTATATGTCAATTAAATTTTTTGGACAAGTAAGTGAAATATACCAATATTATAAAAGAAGGGGAAGAGCAATTGGGTGTACTCTGTTATCTATTGATTCTATCCATTCAGAATTATAAGGTTACTTGATAGTAGACAAATGTAAGTGGTAAATATGTATTGCAAACTGAATGTGTACCACAAAATGTAAAAAAAGTACAATTGCTGTCTCAGAAAAAGAAAAAGATACAAAAAATAGACTGAATGTGGAGTAGTAAATAAAACTATCTTTACAAATTACATGGTGATGTAGGAAATTTCAACCAGTCCATTAAAATAGTCGTGCAACTATCAGGTAATTACAGCAAGAGTACATAATATAAGGTTAATATGTAAAGGATTTCTTATACATTCCAAGTAAGCAATTGGAATTTGAAATTACACAGATAATATCATTTACTTTAGTATCACAAAGAAAAACTTAAATACAAATCTAACAAACTGTGTAAAAATTATATAAGAAAAACTATAAAACTGTTGAGAAGGAAATGACAGCAGATATAAATAAACAGATCATAGTCAGGATTTTCAAAACATCAGCTCTTCACCACTTGATCTACAGATGCAATGTAATGCAATGAAAGTCCCAGAATATTATTCTGTAGATATCATCAAATTAATTCTATACTTGTGTGGAGAGATAAAAGACTCAGAATACTGAAAGAGAACCAGGTTGGATGGCTGCCACTCTCTGACATGAAGACTATAAAGCTATAGCAGTGAGAACACCTTGCTATTCATGAAAGCAAAGGCTAATCAATCCATGGAACCAAATAGAAAGCCTAGAAATAGACCTGTGTGAATATATTCAACTGATCATTGGCAAAGCAGCAAATGCAATTTAATGTAAAAAGCACAGTTTTCAACAAATGGTGAGGACAGCCAAACATCCACATACACTCAATTAAGCCAGACATAGAATTTATAACACACAAAAAGTATCCTAATTGGCCTAAAATGAAGAATTCTAAAATCCTTCATAATTCCATAGGAGAAAATCTTAAAACTTTTGTAACATCTTCCATATTGCCTGTGCTTGGTCTGATAGATGGCCCTCCAATTTGTGCTAAATTGCAAACCTCAAAGCAAGCGGTTGATACTGTTCACTATCTGATTCTAAGAATTAGCGTGTAAGGAAAACTAATGTTTCACTAACTGATGTACAAAATGAGGAATAAAATGATCCTTGAACAAGATTTCAAAGAGTAAACAACAAATCTTAGAACAACATTTTGAAATGAGGTCAGAGAAGTTTGCATATTACACAGATTCCGCCTTTTCTGGTCTTGTCTTACAGACACATGTAATCCCAGAACTCAGGAGGCTGAGGCAGGAGGATTTCCATGAGTTTGAGGCCAGCCTGGGATACACACTGAGTTCAAGGTGAGCCTGAATTACATAGCAAGGCTCTGGTTCAAGGAGAGACAGCGAGACAGAGACAGAGTTTATCCTTTTTTTGTACATAATGGAGTACTACTCTGTAGTGGAACTTTTGATCGTGGAAATTATTTAAACACCCTTTCTCCTAGTTCTTGCCCTGAATCCATGATTTACAACCAGAATTCCACCAGGACCTTCACAAATGCCCTAGAGCAGTATGTTGTGTTTCCTTCTTTGAGCGGAGTTACACAAGGAAACATCAGTCTTCCAGCAAACAAAAAAAAATGTAAATGGTACCTTACTATTATATTTACTATTTGATTTTCATTATTCACTTAAGTTGATCTTCTTGAATAAATCATGGAGAAGAAATCATGTTACTTTTTCAGAATTTATTGATGGAGTCAGTTTGGTAATAATAATAAATTTTTCTTTCTTAATTTATTTTCTGTTCAAATATATATTGAATTTTTAATGCAGTCTTCTCCTATTTTCTACATCTCTATCTATGAAAAATTATTACCTTTTCTTTGCTTTTATGATCTTTCAGATACATCAGAGTCAAGCTAATGGAATGAATGTTAAGACAAACCTCAATGGATGACATGATTTGCCTGTTCCCTGCTTCTTGAATTGCAAATTTCACTGGGGTTTCAAATTATTCCAACTAGTTATTGTAACCAGTTAACAAATTTTACTCTTCCTTCCAACAAATGCAGTTAATAAGGAAGTAGGCTGGCTCCAACAATACAAAATAGCAGGCATCTTCCTTACTGGAGGAGTTTGACAAAAAAGCTCAATTGTTTACGTGTAAAGGCCAACATCACCTACATATATAAATATATATATAGCTCGGCATATATATGTATGTAGCTAGATGTATAGGATGCTATAAGAGATTTAGCCAATTTTCTCATGAGAGCGCAAGGAAAAAAGATGAGAATAAAAGGTGTATTAGGTACACTTCATGGCCCAGCACGATGGGGCGTACTTGTAGTCCCAACACTCGGGAGGCTGAGGCAGGAGGATCACTGTGAATTTGAGGCCAAGTTAGGCTACATAGTTCAGAGCTAGACTGAACTGTGTAGTGAGATGCTGTCTCAAAAAAAAAAAAAAAAGGAGAAAAAAGAAATACAGTTTATATGTCAAATAGAAATCTTAATTTTGCAAAAAGAACTGTAAGAAGTTCTGAAGTGTTCAACGTTGGGATTGTCGTCAGAAAACAATGAACTACTTGTTCTTAAAAATGCCATTTAGGCTTTTGTGGTCCAGGTTGCCCAGACCCAAGTTGGGCTCCGCCTGTTACTATCAGCCTTGTAAGACTAAACATTCAACATCCCTGTACTTGTGGGATGAAAAGGCATCTACCTTCCAAGGTCTTAGGAGGACAAACTCTTCAGTCACAGCGCAGGACGTAGGATCTGGCACACAGTAAGTGTTCAGCGTGAACTGCCTGTTATTATTAGGAGGGACACATCATTTTGAATATTGCATCAATTATTAAGCAATTTTTAAATGTCATTTGTGTTTTCGTTGACAATAAGGATAAGAAAATAACTTGCTTTTAATTTTTAAAATAAAATTTAGCTCAAAAAATTTTTTTTTTTCTTTTTTTGGTGCTGGGGATCAAACTCAGGGCCTTTCTTTTGCTAGGCAAGCGCTCTAACCACTGAGCAAAATCCTCAACCCCTCCCTCAAAATTTTTAATTTATGTTTTTTGAGGTCAAATGTATTTTTGTGCTCTCTGAATGTCTGTATTTATGGAAAAGCCAGTGATTCAGCTTTTGATAAAATAATAATCGACTTTTAATAGAAATTTGCAGTTACTCCGAATAAATACTATGTGAGTAGAAAATTAATTTTTCTGAGTGAAAAATTGGACTTTCAGGTCTTTTTAATTATGTATATCAAGTTCGTTTGCCTTCAGAATAAATTACAAAGAGTTTCAAAATCCTGAAATATGATTAAAAGAAATTTAGCAGATATAATCACATTTCATCATCAAAGGTATTTTAATCACGTTTTTATTCCTAATTATACATTGCTGAAGATACTATCGCACAAACCAGTGTTTCCCTGTTTCCAGACCTGACATTTCCGAAATGCGTGGACGGCAAGCCTTCGGACACCAGCCTCGCGCAGGAAGAAAGGGGCAGACGTGCTGGGACGCTTTCCTACGCTGCTGACTGTGAAGCGGGCTCTGCGGCTTTTCCGCTCGCTGAGTTCAGTTCGTTCTTCGTGCTTGAGCTCTCATTTTCCTCTCTGCAGTCTAGGCAGATGCTGCCTTTGGAGAGGAAACCGATTTCACTGGAAAGTAGAGAAAAATCTTTTATAGAGTGACTCTTGTACGTTTCAGGATCCTGCTTTCTGCCCATCGGGCACCCAGGCGTGTCACCGCGAATGATTCTTTAAGGGAGACAGAACTCAAAGGTGAAACTACACGTTTTTTCAGACAAGAAGCCCAGTCAAGTTCAACAAGATAAAGCGTTAGGAACTGGCAGTTAATACTACCATGTTTTCCAATGTACTAGAAAAACTGAATCTGAAGGTCATTTTTACTAGATAGAAAAAATAAAACCTAACTCAGTAAAGTAAAATTTTTAAATTCCCTAATAAAATCTTCAAAATTAACAAATTCATAAACCCTGAAGTGTTCTTCATTGATGTAATTTTAAATCTGAAAATACATGGAGCAGTTAGGTTGCTTTTAGCCAGTTGTAATTAAATGTTAAATGAGGTATAGATTTCTTTATAATTAAATATAAATACTAATTTATTTTTAATTACTACGAGTTATCTCAGTTACCAGGCAAATTCAGCACTCTGATAAGTAAATATTAGCCTCTGTAAATATATTATGCTTTAATTAACTAACTATAAAGAAAAGGATTTTTCTCCACTTGAATTAAGAATGGTGAACATAAATAGTGCCTTTGAAAACTCATGTATAGTATGTTGCATATTTTTAAATATATATCATAGTCTGAGGAACAATTTCACTATAATTAGTTACATGAATTTAATTGTTAAATTAAGAACAACTTTTACCTAAAGCAAAAATTCTATCCATAGAGACATTAACAAACATGTCAAAGAGCATCAGTTGTATACCTGATTTCATAAAAACATGTTGAAATAGATCGAGTTTATTGTACTCTTAGGAGTGTCAACTATAGTACAGATTCCTGCTTTCACGGGAATGGAACTTAATTTATTTCCTTTCAGATGAATATGCTAAATTTAAAAGGATGAGCAGTTGACTGAAAGCAATTATCAATTAAGTCTTGTACCAGCCAGCTTTCCCGCCGGGGGACATGCTCCTCGCACCCCATTCCTAGAGGAGAAGAGGTTGAATCATCAGCTGGCTCCAGGAGAGTGATCATGGTGGAAGGACGTGGGGGAGAAAAGATGCTTCTTTCCTGGGAAATAAAGGGACGTCAAGCAGGAGAAATTTCAGAGGGGACCGGGTAAGGGACCAGACACACACCTCAGGGGCCAGGCCTCTGTGACTCACCCAGCACCCTGAAAAGTGGGTGTCATCCGTCCCCTGGCTAGATCCCGAGTCAAGTGGTGCAGCCCACCGACAGCCACAACATCTATTATAAATTCACTCTGCATGACTGTTTCTTTGTTGTAAGGCATCTTGCATAAAAGCAATAGCTCGTAAAAGTAAGTTTGAAATATTGCTACATAAAATATGCTCAAATGTACTTTATTGTAAGTGAAGAAGAAAATCAGTATTACATGATTTTAGAATTTAGGATTTGTTTCTTTTTTGGAAGGTGATCCAAAAGCAAAGAGACAAGAAATTTTCCAAAAAGTTTGTTCAGCTATAACATTCTTTAGGTCTTCTGAAATATTTGAGTTAATTATAAGCAGATTTGGCATGCATATGTCAAAACATGCATTATGCTCCCTAGATTGGTACAATAATTTTATGATTTAAATTAAATATATATGTATTTAACTAATACAGAAAAAACATAAAATTGTACACATTTATAGGATACCATGAGATGCTTCGATACATTCTACATGGTATAATGTTTAAGTCAGGACAAAAACATCTGCCTTCTCAAACATCATTTGTAAGGTAAAAATCTCCAAAATCATTTATTCTAGCTTTTCAAATACTCCATTTATTATCATTACTTACAGTCACCCTTACATGTAATAGCACACCAGATTTCCTTACTCCTAACTAAAGTTAAATGTCAAGTGAAAACAATTTAAAACTCTAAAGAATTTTTCTATTACAATAATTAAGTGCTTATTTTAAAATATAGTGTATGTATTGTCTTTATTTTCCATTTATGTTTACAAAAGAAAGGTTGTTATTTATAGGTAATCTATGTACTACTACGGTTAGATTTTTCTATTCACTTCATAAATGTGTGAGTGAGTTATTTTAATATATGTGAATAAAATGACATCGTAATTTTATGGCCTACCATCTTATAGACTATGAATCTGTAGCACACCATTTCACTGTTTGCAAATATATTTTAATATTTTATAAATCACATTATTTTTATCTTCATCAAATCCTTCTAAGAGAATACTTTGCAAGAACTGTTTTTAACCTTTTCAAAAGATTCCTTATTTAAGATAGAAATAATGTTATCTTTTCTGATATACTTTGTACACATTTCTAAGCTGAGAATCTTGGAAGTTTAAATATTTACATTCTACCAACTACATTTCTAATGACTGTCCCCTTTCCATTTTAGACTGAGATATTTTATGCTTGCTCTATGGAATAAATAAATGTATATTATTTGTAGTAGGTATAGTGTGTGTTTTATTTTGATAATAATTTTCTCAGTTTTAGGCACAATTAGTTAAAGAGATATGTCTAATAATATCATGCTTGAGGCATTAAACCAACGTGGAGCAACTATTGAAATAGCTGTTTGACTTTTGAATAAAAAAGTCTATGAAATTTGTGTGTCCAGAGTATGAGAGGCCCCGGAACAGAGTGAAATAGTTGAAACGGTCTGACTCTCAACCTTCTCTCTGTTCCAGCTGGAATTGCTCCCTGTTGACAGGTGTTGTGAAATTGTGTCTTTCTCATGAAAGTCTAAATTTCCGTACTTGTCTATACACATACACACACACAACGGGTATATATAGTGTGTATGTAGACTTAATATATATATTTAAATTTATTTCATGTATATAGTGAATATATGTACTTAATATGTATATTTAGATTTATATACATCTATATATACATTATTAACCTAGAAATTGTACATGCTTATGCCGTACTGTGTGATGCTTTGATACAATGTATAATGTTCACATCAGGGTCAACATGTCTAGTGTATTTCCTCCTATATTTGTCATTCTGTTATCGACAATGTTCCAAATCATTTCTTCTAGCTTTATTGAAGTATATAGTACCTTATCATCATCTATAATCATCTAACCATCAGATCTTCTTTCTGCTATCTTACCATAACTTACTACCCCTTTATCAAACTTTCCCCAAGCTTCTCTCTCTCCCATCTACCAGTCTCTAGTTACTGCCATTCTAGTCTCAATTTCTATGGGATAATTTTCTTTTATATTCTATGTATAAGTAAAATCAGGGTCACTTGCCCTTCTATCATTAGCTTAGTTTACTAAACACAGTGAACCCCAATTCTATCCATGTTTCCATGATAGAATTTTATCTTTTTTGGACCAATAGGATTCACCGTGTACGTGTATTGTATTTTTAACCATTCATCTGTTGCTAGACACTTCTATTCTTTCCATTTCTTGGCAATTACGAAAAATGCTGAAGGAAGTATGAAAGGGCATGTGTCACGTTGATCTCATTCCCATTTGATATATACCCAGTAATGAAATTGCTTGATAATGTGGTATTTCTTTTGAAAATCATCTGCAATATTTTCCATACTGACTCTATTAATTTGCATCCTCACCAGTGTGCGAGGGCCCCTTTTTTTCCTTCATCGTCCCCACCACTAGCTTTCTTTAGCCTTTTTTTTTTTTGGTGCTGGGGAATTGAACTCAGGGCCTTGTGCTTGCAAGGCAAGCACTCTAATCACTGAGCTAAATCCCCAGCCCCTCTTTAGCCTTTTTGATAACAGACATTCTCCTGTGATGAGTCGCTATATCATTGTGGTTTCGATCTCCTCTTCCTTGTAGATGTTGAGCATTTTTCTCGTATGTAACTGTTGTCCATTTGGATGTCTATTAGATTAGTAGCACATTTTTAACTGAGTTATTTGCCTTTTTGCTATTGTGATGTTTTATTATTCAACACATTCTGAATACTGACCTCTTTTCATATGTACAGTTTGCAAACACTTTGTCCCTTTCTGTATGTTGTCTCTTCACTCATGATAGTCTCTTTTGTCGTCCAAAAGCTTCACAGTCTGAGGTAATTTCTCTTTTTTTTTTCCTTTTGTTTCCTCTGCTTGCATATCTTTCAAAAACTATTGGTGATTTCACTGTGCTAATGTGTTTCCGCTTTTTTTTCAGTGGGTTTTGTAGTTTCCGGTCTTACAGTCATATCTTTAATTCATTTGGATTGTTTTGTGCTGTTGAGAGACAAATTTGCACATGTGAGTACCCAGTCTCCCCAGCACTGTTCAAAATAGACAGTGTGCTCTTAGCAACTCTGCTAAATATCAGCGGGCTTTGGATGTGCAGATTTACCTCCAGGCTTTGTGTTCTGTTCCTTCGATCTATATGTCTGTTTTTATGCCAGTACCCTGCAGTTCTGACAACTGCCGCTTTGTGAACATACGTGGAGTACAGTAATAAGGGACTTGGGGCCTCCTGCTTTTTTCTTTTTTACTCAAGATTGCTTTGGCTCTGAGGATTTTTTGTGGTCCTATAAATGTAGGATTATGTTTTTCTAGCTGTAGCAACGTGTCATTGGCATTTTGATAGGGGCGACACTGAAGCTGCAAATTATATTGTGTATTATGAGTATTTTAACAAAATTATTTCTTCCAACGCATTAACATGAGATGACTTCTCTCTCCCCCTCTCTCCTCTCTTTCCTCCTCTCTCTCACTCACCCCCCATCATTTTCCAATTCTTTCATCAATATTTTCTACTTATGACTATTCAAGAGAATTTTCATCCTATAAATTAATTCCTACATTTTGTAGATATTATACAATGGCATTCCTTTCTTCATTTAGTTCCAGTAATGAGCTAGTGTGTATAGAAACACTAGGGATCTTTAATGTTGATTTCATATCCTGCAACTTTGCGGAATTTGCTCATTAGTTCTGACAGTATTTTGTCGGAGTCTTTGGTACGTTCTATGTAGAAGATCTTGTCAGTTGCAAACAGTGACAGGTTGACGTCCCCCCTCACACTGACTGCCTTTTGTTTCTCTTGCTTGAATATCTCGGCCAAGGTTGCCAGTACTGCATTGAACAGAAATGGCAGAAGTGCCAGCTCTTCTTCTTTCCAGCGCTTAGAAAATTTGGGGTTTTTGTTTTCACTTATAACTTTAGCTGTAATTTTTTACATAGTCTCTCTTATGTGGAGGTATATCCTACAATATATAATTTATTTAGTGTTTTCATTATGCAAGGATGTTGACTATTATCAAATTTGTTTTCTGCATTTAATGAAATGATAGTTTACCTTAATTTTGTCAATGTGATGTAATATGCTTATTGAGTTACGTATAATGAACAATCTCTCCATCCTTGTGATGAATTCAACTTCATCGTAGTGAACAGTTTTTACATACAGTTAAATTCACTTTGCTGGTACTCTGGTGAAAATTTTCTCATCTGTGTCTGTGAAAGATGTTGCTCTAAAGATGTGTGTGGTGTGTGTCCTTGTGTGGTTTGTGGTATCAGGGTAATAGTGGCCTCACAGAAAGACTTTGGAAGAACTCCTTCCTCTGCAGTTTTTTTGAATAATGTAAGACTTGGACACATCTGGAAAATATAATGTTAGATGAAATAAATCAGACACATAAGCTCAGATACCGTATGGTATCTCTCCTTTGAGTAAGGCAAAGTACACATAAAAAGTAAAATAGATGACTGACAGAAGGCAGCAAGGAAATAGATCTTTTGCAAATGGGAAGGAGTCCAGGAGATTGGGCAGCGTGAGAAAATTTAAGAAGTGTTGCTTACATGTATCAAATACGAGCAAGGAATAGAAACATCCTATGTGGTAACTTGAACTAAAATACTAATAATAATGACAAGAATAGAAATAGGAAGACTGAGGATTTAGCTCAAGTGGTAGAGCACTTGCCTAGTAAGCACTAGGCACTAAGTTCGATCAACAGCACCAAAAAAAAAAAAAAAAAAAAAAAAAAAAAAAAAAAAAAGAATAGAAACAGGAAACCACTCCCTAAAGTGAATGTCAACTTCATACACTGCCAACACGTACTAGTAAAATTTTTAAAAAGTGAAGCACAAAGTTAATATTAGAAGTTAATTGACTTTACTCTTCAAAAAAAAAAGTTTGGTGGGAATTAACAGGGTAGCCATCTGGTCCTGGGATTTTCTTTGATGGCAGATTTAAAAAAAAACTATAGTTCATCTTGATACCACTGATTATTAGTCTTTCTGTATTAGCTTTCTTTATTCAAGTCTATCATAATACTACTCATGATTAGATTAAGACCCATTTTTCCAATGATCATCTTTTTGTGTCACTATTACTGTTTTTTTCCTGAGAGAGTTATATATAAGACTATGAACATTACCACTTTTGGAAGGATGTACTTTATAAAAGTATGTATTATGGAGAACTCTGAAATAAGCATCACAAAATATTTTCATCATGAAACAAAGCCTAAAGGAAAGAGGTAAGACCGCTTTCAATTGGAAGAATATGTCTCAAGGGCTCCTGACTCACACTTCTCTACCTAGAGAAGTTACGTGTGACATAATATAACAACACAGTCACAGTGATGCTCTGCAATATGCAATATGCATTATGCTCTGTAAGAAAAATAGTGGAAGCCTATAAGACTAGTTGATGAATGCCAGGAGTCAAGTTAATAACTGATTTAATTCATTCCACTGGAAAGACAATTGCACTAAGAAAAATAGCTTTGAAACCCCTACAACGGCTTTTAAGAGAATAACATTCAGCACAATTCCCAGAATTTTTCTCCCCATATGAATTATTCTCGCTCATTATAATTTGTAATCAATATCAATTGATAATGCATGCTGTGGTAACAGGTATTCTCACTATGTAAGAGAAGCTATTTCTTGTCTCTTGAAATGTGTCCTTGAGGAAAAGTACCCTGTACAATCTATCAAAATTTAGCTAATGCCATGCGTGTACATGAAAGATTTGTGCTTTGTTTTTCTAAGACGGGGCCATATTATTATGCTTATTATATTTATTTCCTCATGGGCAATAGCCAGTTATTTTTTAAGTAATGTCATAGATTAATATCCTATTTCCAGAATTCAGGCTACAACCTTATAATAATTTATAATACTCGACACAAATCAATAAGAAGGAGTTGACTGAGCATTTGTTTGCAAATTGTATCTTGTTTCACCTTATACTCTTAGGATTATTTCGTTAACGTCAAAACTGAAGATAATGATACTATGTGATGTTTATTTCTTTACATAATTTTATTATCTGCATTCATGTTCATTTTCCTAAGAGGTGTGCGTTCTTACCTCCTAGTCCTGTATTTGCGATTGTTAAATTTTTTCTTCCTTTCACCTTCTTTGCTTCCTGTGATTTTGTACCGAACAAGGTGCCACATCTACTTCAATACGTTGTAAGAAGCTCCACATTACAGCACTGTTCGGTTTCCATCTATACGCGAAGGGGCTACACAGACAGCTTGCGAAACGTATACTACCACAGAGACTTAAGATAGTGGGGCAGCAAGCGGCAGCAGACACAGTCTCTCCATGATGCGGAACCAGGACAGAGAGCAGCCCCTCTGCACAGAGAAACAGAGCAGAGCTCCAGAAATGAAGGACAAGAGAGAGGCA
The DNA here is from genome assembly GCA_004026905.1 of Hystrix cristata. NCBI lineage: Eukaryota > Metazoa > Chordata > Mammalia > Rodentia > Hystricidae > Hystrix > Hystrix cristata. The sequence goes on from PVJO010011150.1 coordinate 59,267, forward strand.
AAAACAATAACCGTGGGCAAAGAGAAACGCAGTCCAGATAGAGGAATGAAGGAGCCCACAGGACGAACCCTGGCTCCGGCTGCGGGAGAAGGCGACCCGGCTCCGTAAGGACACGGAAGTCTGGCGATGACCCGCAGCCACAGTACTACAAGCCAAGCCAGCAGGGCCGACCCAGAACAGCCCACAGTCACCGCGAGCCGCGAAGCCAGCGTGCGAAGCTGTGCGAAGGCCGCTGTGTAGGAGCGGCAGGGAGGCTGGCGAGGAGAAACCAGCGCAGGCCTCCCCCACCTCAGGGTGCTGCGGGCCGGCCTCCCCCACCTGAGGGTGCTGCGGGCCGGCCTCCCCCACCTGAGGGTGCTGCAGGCCGGCCTCCCCCACCTGAGGGTGCTGCGGGCCGGCCTCCCCCGCCTCAGGGTGCTGCGGGCCGGCCTCCCCCACCTCAGGGTGCTGCGGGCCGGCCTCCCCCACCTGAGGGTGCTGCGGGCC
>PVJO010011151.1:0-61069 GCA_004026905.1 Hystrix cristata
ATGAGAAACCATAAGTGTAAATAAGGTAGAATAGATATTATGTGTATTTATTTTCTTAAGTCCTAACAACTAGGAGTTATGTTACTATGAAAACTTTCATTTTATGAGTGAGGACAGTGAGATTCTGAGTAGCTAAGTGACGTGCTCGATGCCACATGGCTGGTCAGAAGAGCGGCTGGGATGAAAGCCACCATCGCTTACTGTGCCCCTGTGCCCTTGACCTTCTCCGCTGTGAGGGGTTAAGGTTGTGTTTCAGCTCTATTGGCTTTGGGATTCACTCCAGCGACTGGTGGGGCAAAGTTTCGGGGGCTTCTGTGTGGGCCCTGGAGGCATGGCCTTGGCGTGTTTCTGGTCCCAGCCCCTCTGTACTCCGGCTCTCTTCTGGTACTCTGCCACGCCTTTCACCGTGAAGTCTCTGCTTTGGAGCTACGGAAACTGTGAGCCATTTAAACCTCTCCTCCTTCAAATTGTGGGTGTTGGGTATTGTGTCTCAGCGATGAGAAAGCTGATGAATACAACCACATTCATCCCGATCTCTCGACAGGGAACCCTAAGCAGCAGCCCCTAGGTGAATTTATCACTTATGTATAGCTTTAATAGAAACAAAATGATGCTGACGAGACTTAAAAGAATGGTGATGATACAGATTGTTTTCTCAAATCTGGTGGTGCCCTTGATAATCATTCTTGTCATTATTTTTAAAATATCAGGTGAGTTTAGGGAGGAAAGGAAATACTCAAATAAGCACATAAAATACGTACATTGGCTGTAAGATGTATCACGATTTCAGAAATATTAAAGCATGTATACAAGAATGGAGGAATTGAAGCATTTGAAATCCTCTAGTTTGTCTTTAGTATTTCACAAAGTCATTTCGGAAAACTATAGTGATGATCAGTGAATTCACTGACTTTAGAGCTGTGACATTAGTGTAGGTCACTCAGCTGTGCTTTTGTAAAGAAATTACTCCCATGTATTTGCTTGATAGAGGGTGCCATTGACAATGCTTCCGTGTTTATTTTATCATTGAATGCAAAGATAACTAGGGAAGGGGTCACAAAATCTAAGAATGGCATGGGAATAAAAATAGAAATACTCATCCAACCCACCATTTCTCCCTAAATATAAAACGTAATATTGTATGAAGTTTACTCACTGCTTAATAATTTGCCCCATCTAATTCCCAGAATCATTTAAAGCAGTGCAAGAAGTTGTGCAAATTGTTTCATAGTAAATGACAAGCCCACATATTCTCCAAGTAAGAGGGCTTCTTTGGGGTAAAGAAGTCTTTCTTCAGATTCAGAGAGGATTCGCTTTAAAATCTAGGTCTTCTTCTTATTAATTATCAACCTTCAGAACCTTAAAATGTTAGTTTTCCAAGCTTCTAGTTCTAGAATTAAAAACCCCTCAAGATTTGCTTCAAAGGTTAAAGAAAATTATGTATGTGAAGTCTCTTGCACATGTTAGTTCAATATAATAATAATATTAATAATAATAGATGACTATGTAGCACTTATCATGCACCAGAAAATTTTCTAAGTACATTATGTTAATCTATTTGCTTCTCAAAAAACAAAAACAAAAAAAAGTGATAGAAGAATGCTCTCTCCATTTCATACCCCTTTATTCTTTCAGATATTATACTTTGAAATCATTTTATATTTGTTAATAGTGGAAGCGATAACGCAGAGCATTCTCATATACTGTTCACTCAGCTTCCCTTCATGTTGCCATCCTACCTAGACCTGATGCATTTATCATGTCTAAGAGATTAACATTGGTGTAATGCTATTTACTAATTAAAGTACAAACTATTTGCTAGTTTTTCTGCTTATGTTCTTTTCTGTCCCCAGATTCAATTGTGGATACTCCCTTGCGTTAGGTGGTCATGTCTCTTTAATCATCTCCAACCTGAGATGCCTCAGGGTTTTACCTTGTCTGTCACGATCTTGGCATTTTTAGAGAAGTGGTCCCTCATTTTGGGTTTCTCAGATGTTTTCTCTTGCTTTCAGATGTGGGGAAAGAAAATTACAGAAATAATGTGCCCTTCCCGTTGTATCATACATAGTCATAAATTTGTACTGATATAAATAAATGATGAACTAAATAAGCAACGGGGAAAGAGGAACAAATTTTCTTTATAGAAACTTTCTGATTAGTAAATGTACAAAAATGACCATAAAAATAAAATAAATATTCAAAAATGAGAGAAAATGGAAAGCAACATTAGAACATAGCAGTAATGACTATTGCAGGTTAGGTCCGCTGATGCCTGTAAAAATTAGTATGCAAAGCTTTAAGGAGAAACATATTTGCATAGCCCTGAAGTATCTCTTCCAAAATATTTATTAATTACTGTGGTGATTTTTAATATATGCCTACAAATCCTTTGCTTCTTTCCCTCCACGGAGTGGAATTTAGTTTTTCTTCACCTTGATCCTATTCTCCTGGATAGAATATTGAAAGACAGTGACCCTGATGGCCGTCACCCTAACCAACATTGCCAAGGACAGCTAGGGTGAGATCATGTACGGTTTGTTCTCTTGTAAAGGGACATAGGCATTTCTGAAATGATGGTGACATCTCAAATCGCATTGTCAAAAACACAGGTCTGAGGGAAAAATGGAGTTGAAGTGCAACACCCCAAAACTTCTTAAGTGATACGTTAAACCAAAAAAATAAAAAAGGAAGCTCATAAAAATGGTAGCACAGTTTTGCACATTTTAGATGGTTAAGAAATATGTAACTACTATCGTAATCATGGCTTTTCATGAAAAAGAGTTGAAGCTTGCTACAGAGCTGGACATTCCAAGTGCAGTAGCTCACAAGTGGTTGTGAAGTGCTGGAAAGAGGGCTGTCTGAAACCACACAGAAAGTTATAAGGCCAGACGTAATGGGTGTGAACTCCACACACCACGAAATCTGTATGCATGAGTTTCATGTATTTCTACTCCTTTCGGTTCAACTGGCTTGGTGTTTGTTTTCTCCAAATGTTTCTCTCGGATAAAATCATGCATAAGCAAATATGACTTTTGCAGTATGCTTAAATTATCCCCTAATAAATCAACCACATTGGAACAAATTATGTTTTCATAAGTGCTATCGAAAATGGCTATAAGTTAAATTGAAAGAAATTTGCTTTTCCTCTATTTGGATAATTTAATATCTTTTTCTTTTCTGGGCAAAGATTTGGGAAGATGAGAATCTGAGTGACGCACTAGAATCAGCCAAAATGCCTTTCAAGGAGTACAACTATCTCCATTAACAGAGAAGACTCCTGATGCTAGTTGCTATGTCCGCTATCATATTTGTCTTAGTACTTTTCCTGGAACATTTTATACTCATCGTTGCTCTTTCAGGGCTATCAGTTTAACATGTAGAAAATGGCAATAGAGTCATCTGTCTGCAATGCAGGTGCAGACTTCCTGATAAATATCTACCTGGGAAAGGGAATATTGATGTGTGGGAAAAAAGCCAAAAGAAAGAGCCAAAACACTACTGAATTTGCACCCAGAAGAATATACAATGTATAAGGGGTTCAGTGAAGAATTTACTTTTAGAAAAGTATATAAACTGATTCACTGCTATAGGGTAGCAATCATTAACACAGACACCGAAGGCCAACACATTAATTTTCCAAAGTTTCCAGTAATAGGAATTTTATCAATACAAAGTAGTAGATGTATAATTTTTTGTGTGTTTTCTGTGCCCAACAGAGTTTCCTTTCTCTCCTTTGCGGCTGATTTCAATAGCCCTGTCTTTTCCCTGGGCTTTTGACAAGTGGTGAGGCTCGCTATTCTTGACAGCCCTCAAGCTTAGGTTTTGCTGAACAAAGTGAGACTTTAGCTGAACAAATGGATTTCATAGTTAGAACTTCCTCTGGTAGCGATGCCACTTTAGGAAAAAATCAGAGTATAATTGTTCTTTCAGCACCCTACATTCATTTTTCAATACTTCAAAATTCCTCGGAAAAAGAAAAGAGAAGGAAAATGTATTTCATTCCTAGTTTAAATCCCAGTCCCTCCGAGTTAGTATCTTTTTTTTTGTAGAACATGTGATTTTGAGAGAGAAAATATTTTGGCCAAATAAATAAGTAAACCCTAAAGTGTATTCTACACACTGACATCATCTTAGATGAATCAGTGCGTGTCATTTTCTACCAATTTGAAGAGGCTTTTGTTTTGTTTTACATAGGCCATCATGCATTTGATCAATATAGTAATAAATAAGAAAGAATTATATATATAAATTATCCAGTTAAATAATTCACCAAACATTTATTGAATGCTTACTGTGTGCCATGTATAGAAACAGAGGTTAGGAAACACGTATGCAGCAAATGTAAATACACACACACACACGCACACGCACACGCACACACATACACACACACACACATAATGAAAGGAGGAAGGAAAATGAGAGCCTTTTGAAAAATATGTGATAAAATGATCACAATGCATAACATTTCATACCAATTGATTTCTCTACAAGCATGTATTACTATAACAACAAATGTTCTTTAAAGTTTCAAAAAATCCATTTTCATTTTGATAACAAAGAAATCCCTGCTGTCTCTGGTATCTGCCCTTACAAAAAAAAGTCAACATTGTGTTGTTGGCTGTAATCCACTGGCGAGAGGATCCCAGCAGGAATACAGCAGAATTCTGAGTCTGGCTGGGGTTAGATTTCCTATTTCATCATCTGAAAAAAAAAATCATAGAACGAAATGATTCCATAGCCCAACCTCCCTGGAACATTCATCTATGCACAATAAAGAAACTAAACATTATTTTAAAAATAAAAAGCCTAGCCAAAGAAGCACATTCTGCAGAACTGTATCTCTATAGGCACACACATTGTGCTGGTGTATAATAAAGATCTTGTTTATCAAGGACAACACATTTTAATGGCTTGGGAATTAAAATCTCATTTCAGCAACCCCTTTGCCCTGTTGCAGTAAATTAAATTTAATGCTGACAGGAGTAATACACATTAGACTCCGGAGCCATAAATTTAGGCACCAAATGAATGCAACTGGACTGAAATGAAGGGTCTAGGAAGAACGTTATGGATGGGCCTGACGCTCTCAGCGAGTGTTCTTTTCGTAACGGGGAAAATCAGATCTAAGAAGTAGAAATGAAAAACTAACGGCAGTCTCAGAAGCCTCTGGGATTGCTGAGGCAGCTTTGTGTGTCTCTGTTGAATTTCCATTAGCAGTATTTCATCCGTTTGCTCGCCTTTCATTTCATGAACATCTTGTTAGTCCTTATGGCTGTAGAAACATCATTTTGAAAGAAGAAGTAGCAGCAATCAATGGGAACTTGGACTGAATGGCCAGAAAAAGTGGAAGGGAAGTGTATGTTTCATAAGATGAAAAGTTTCCACCTTTTTCTACATCATAACTATAAGCAGGTTTTAGAACAAACAATTTAGTTCTTCGGAACAAAATCGAGATCCTGTATTTGTAGGTATTAAAAGCTCTGTTAAACATTTGGATTGTAATCAGAGTTGTCAGAGGTGAAGATTCTTTTTGCTCTTGTGCTGCAATATCGTCTCCATTTCATAATTAATATCCCACTGGTGGCCATTACTTCCTTTGTCTTTACTATGAGGCTCCCAATTTGCTTAGATAACTATCCTTCCCGTTCTCTAAGGGAGATGAAGCCCCGTCCTGGCTTCAGAGGGTCTGTATTCATGTAAACTGGCTGTAGGGTCCTATTCTCTCTGCTAGTGGTTGGTTCAGAGATGAGCAGGAAATTTAATTCCACTCAGTAAAATGCAAAGAAAGGTCTGTTAAAGAACCTCTGCAAATGGGTTTCTTAGTCTTTTTATTTATTTATTTTTGATTTTATGTTTTGCCAAGAACATGTGTTGGTACATTGTATACATAGTGATCACATTCATGATAGTTATTTTGTACCTGTACATGATGTATCTTGGTTCCCCCCCGCCCCCCCTTCTGGTCCCCCTTCCCTATTTTTAGCAGGTTTATATATTTTTTTTGATATTTTTCCATATTTCCCTTTTCCCTTTCTTTCCTTCTTAGTCTTTATTTAGGAAGAAATGTCTCTCAAATTAGTATATGGTATCATCTCATTTAAGGTCTAAAACTGTGGTTAACTTCCTGGGACTATGAGGGAAGTTACTACAGGAAGATCCTTGGTATTCGAGAACACGAGGACTGTTCTACCTCCAGACTCCTTGATATGTGAGGTAAAGCATCCCTGTGTTACTTAAATTTTTTAAAGTTTTTCCTTCTCTGCTACTTAGACCCAAAGTTATCTTAATTAATTAACAAAGGGGTTTGGGACCAGAGCATTTTTTTCCTGTTATTTAGCCAACCGTTTTGTTTTGGTTCCTGCTAGGCATCAACCAGTATGTTTGGTGAAGGAGATATGATGGTGCCTGGGATTCAGGACAGACACAGCCCCTGCCACATGGAACTCACAGATTAATGAGGATTCAAATCTTTAAGAAAAATAATCAGCATCTCAGAGGAATCATGGTGAGTACAAAACCTCAATCTCAGAAAAGGTTATATTTAATATGATTCTGTTTGTATAACATTTTGGAAGAAAATTATAAATATGGTGAGCAAGTTAGTTATTCCTATGGATACAAAGGGGTAGTGCCATGGAGTCTTAAGGTAATGGAATGATTTTGTGATAACAGTTACTATATATGAACTACATACATGGAAAAATTGCACAGAACCACACACACACACACACAAACACAAACACACACACACACACAAGAGCATGTAATACTAGGGCTGAACAAACTCCGTGGTTTGTACCCACGTCAGATTCCTAATAATGCGTAGTACAGGATATTATTCTAGGCATGAAAGGTGTTAGCTGGGTGAAGGGTATGCCACACTTCCCTGTATATTTTTGAAATGTCTTATGAATCTGTAATTATTTCAAAGTAAAATTTTAAAAAGAGTTCATAACCATGATGATAATTGGAAATTCCTTGCTAGGTTGGCAAATTGAACATATACATGTAATTTTTAATTTCTAATCTTTAGATTTCTAGTCTTCCAAAAACACTACTGAAACTACTACAAAGATTACTACAAGGATTTTTCTATTTCTTAGGATTTAAATTCAAAAGTTCAAAGCAAGCATGAGATAAGACACATTGATGATATTCTGGTAATTGGAAAGTGGAAGCATCAGTTATAATGGGCTTATCACAACAAAGAGAGTCAAATCCTGAGCCAGTAGTAGAACCAGAAAATAACACAATGTATCCTGCAAAGCCATTTAAAAAGCTGAGGCTCTGGCAATGCCAGGAACTTCTGGAACTAGGGGGAATGGATGAGTGGGATAGCTAAAATATGTTTTATTGGGTGAAATATTTTCAAGAACTACTTAGAAATCTCAGCCTCTTCCTCTAACCCCTTCAGTGCTTCTGAATGCCCACTCACCCTTCACCTTGGTAGAAGAATGAAGACTTATTCTTTGATGAAATTTACTCTTACCAGAATTGACTGGGACAGTTTAAAATATGATCACCAGGTGTAAAACAGAGTGGTAAAGTGACTATATACATGCAAAAGCCTGAGACCCTCTAGCACTTTATTTCCAGCTAGGTCACATAATACAGGCTGACAGTCTTTACTTTCCAGGCAGGGTTTTGGAAGAATTCTCTCTGGGAAACTTGACAAGCCCAAAGGGGAAAAAAAGACTTAATGATACTTTTTCAGTCATCTAGTGCTGTCTGGCTAACCACTGCAAAACTTCATGGCTTAAAATAAAAGTTCACATCTGACGATTCTGTGGATAGGCTGAGAGATACTTTAGCTCTGTTGGCATTGACTGGAGGACTGGGATGGATGGAGTCGTGTGAAGTCCTGACTGGGTCCTCACTCTCTTCCACGTGGGCCACCCACGTGGCTGCCTGGGGGTCGCAGATCACAGAGACTGGTTTCTAAGTCTTGTTCCACAGGGGAGTAGTCCAAAAAAGAAGCCTGGAAAACATTAAACACCAGAATGGCATAATGTCACTTCTGCCACATCTTCTAAATTCGTCTCACAGGCAGCATGAACATTGCTGTGGTCTCAGAGGCAATTTTTCTTGGAAGTCACCGATACAACAATCTACCACGCTGACCTCAAGTGTCCACTGACCAAGAAACTAGCCGGATGCTCAAACTGGGAAAGCTCCACCTACAGCCTCAGAGATACCAATCAGAATTTTAGTTGCTTGCTGAACTATCTGCAGATGAAACACAATCTGCTGATAACTGAGTCAAATTGAAGAGAAGAGTTATTTAGGAGAGGTGCAACGGATATCTTTAGGATTATGGGGGAAACCTTCAACACAGAAGAGATAAAAACAAGGAGAGAGAGGTGGGTTGGGGGAACAAAATTAGAGAAGCAGATGTGTTGCAGAAAAAGGAAAAGCACCAAAAATATATTACTAATATCCTCAGAGAGAATGAAAGAAGATATACAAAAATAACACATACACAAATCTATCAATCTATCTATCTATCTGTATGTCTCCATCTGTCTCAGGATATCCAGATAATAGACATTCAAGAAGGGCAAACCTGAGAAGATGGAATAGGGCACACCCATAAAATAATTGTAATAAGTCTCCAGCACTGAGGGAACTCAATGAAATGCCATAATGAAAAGGGCCAACAGGTGCCCAGAACAATGTATGAAAAACTACAGTCAACGCCAAGGCAAATCATTGTATAATCCAAACATCCTAAAGAGAAACTGAAGATTCTACAAACTTACAGAAAAAAATGGAGGGAAAGAAAATATTATGCATGAAAATCCCAATAGCTTTGACTCTATAAAAGGAAAGCTAGAAGATAATGGGGGAAATTAAAAGAGATGATGATTTCACTCTCCTTTGAAACTCAGCTTAGCCAAAATAACGTCAGTAATATCTGTTGAATGCATCAGGAGAAAAACAGCATTTTCTGACCACTTAATACATATTTTCCCCTGAATCTTTTCTATGGGAACTACTAGAGAATAACTTACACTTAAGAGAATAAAGCTGGGAAGAGAAGACTGAATATAAGAGTGTTGCAAGGGGTCTCCCTGGGATGATGGGTAGAGAGAACTCAAGAGGACCACCCATGGAGAGCAACCATTCCAGTCTGGAGTGCTTGACTCAAGAGCTCAGGCTGTTATTCTGTCTTCTTTGCCCACTGTAACGTCTTTAACCCAAAGAAATTGGCTAGAAAAAGCACTCTATGAAAAGAAAAAGCCTAAAGGAAAAAAAAATCTAGAAAACAGGGCCTCACATCCAGGAGATAGCGAAAGATTTTTAAGAGTAACATCAGGAACAAAAGCTAAAATTACAGCTGTGCAACAGGCCTGGAGAACAACTGTCTTAGATGGAAGAAAAATGGACCTGATGGAGACTCCAAGAAAAAGGTAGCCAGTATGCGGCAGAGTCACCGATACTTTCCTTGGGCAAGTTTTTCCTACCTGGGAAAGCAAGAAAGACTATGAAAAACAATAGCAATGTGGCAGACTAAAGGGATAAAGAGTGTCAGAAGGATAAGGGCTCATGGCAGCTCATTTATGAGTTATTGTTTGATGGGTACCTGTACCATTTGGGGGAACCAGAAGGTAATCTGGGAGAAAAGAAGTTGTTCTCAATGCAGAGAATAGCTTTCCAAGCAGAAGTGAGTAACAAAGGAACACGTTTTGTTTTAAGAGTTCTACTGTATGTGTTAAAGGTTCAGCAAGTTTGAAATGGAGCAAGCAAAAGACAGAATAGTAGATGAGGCTCCAAGAACTAGTCTGAAGAAGACAAATTAAGTCTGTGCCCATACTTAGCCCTTTTTGTGGTACCAGGGATTGAACCCACTGCACATGCTAGGCAAGTGCTCTACCACTGAGCTGGACCCATAGTCCCCACACTAAATCTTAATAAATTGAAGATCAAGAGCTACGTATCACAGGCAGAATTTCTGAGTCTGGGTGATGAGAATAACCTTGTGAATTTTCCTACCTCTGCTCTACCAGTCATCATATACAAGATAAATCTTCCTAGGGCACCGATTTTTATCAACTAACTCTCCACTTCTCAAGAAACTTCACCAGTTTTGCCAGATCAGAAGTAAATTCCTCGGTTTAAACATTCATCATTTTCCCAGTCAGCCCTTGACTTTGTATGTTAACCTGTCTCCCAACGTGCCCCCAAATGGATCCTTTGTCTTACTCTGTGTTCTTTACTGTTCTATGCTAGTGTCCTGTGGTTTCTGTTTCCCAGCAAAGAAAGCTGATTAATACACCTAATATCTATGTTTTGAATGTCTGATACATATAATGCATTTTTCCTAGGGCTTTTGTAGGATATTAAAATGAAGCTAATTTGGTTCCTGTCTGTGACCACTAATCATGATTGTCAGCTGAAAGGCCAGGTGGATTAGGAAACCACACTTCTGGATGTCCTTGTCGAGCATGGGAATGTGGTGTTGGGAACTCTATCTGGCTCCTCTCTGGTGCTTTCCTCTCTGGTGTTGTCCCTTGTGCCCTGCGTTGAGCAGTTTTCCTTTTCCAGGTCCTTTAGCCTTGGAGTCAGCCATCCACGGTCTAAAACTCTGAAACCGTGAGGCAAATAAACCTCTCTCCTCCTTTAAGATGCGCATGTCAGATATTTTGTCTCAGTGACAGGCGAGGTGAGTAATATGCTGCCCTTAATGTCCTTAAGATAAAGTAGGAGAAAATACTGATCTCTATGATGCAATGCTAGGAAACAGGATGAACCATTAAAAAAGAGCAATTGTCAGAAGGTTGGGGGAGAGAGAGAGTGAGAGAACCTGTAGAATGATGGCTCAGCTTAATACCTTCTCTTGTATGTTTACTCTGTTCTGTCCTCCTCTATAACTAGCTGATTGCCTCACTGGGGAGAGAAATGTTATCTCTGTTACCTTCCAGAGGCTGTCAAGACTTCTCATGGGAGTAGGGCATGTACCAGGAAGTCTCTAAGGGCTGATGGAATGAAAATGGGTTGGATCAAAGCATTTATTGCATAATGATACCATTACATGATCCATCTCAGAGCAACTTCCCTCCACCTTAGTCACTACCCAGCGGACTGACTGGGGATTAGAATTAAAAACCTTAGCAACACAGCGTGACAGAGCAGCAAATGTTTTTCTTTTGGTTTGCTCTGAAAGCCCATCTACAATGCTTCTGAAATTAAAATGAGTGATTGGAGGTTCATCATGGTACCACAGTGGGTAGATTAATGCTGAAAGAATATTTTCAGTCTGAGTGGTTTGGGCAATCAGAACGTGGTTGGTGTGTTGAATTGGTTATGTGAGCTGTGTGATGTTGTTGGTACTGCATCAGCAACTTTGAACAACTGAGGCTTTTTTTAAAACCATTTTATCTCCTAATATTATTTGATCTAATATCAGGATAGTACAGGATTTCACAGTTGTGGGAGAAAATTGAGAATCCATAATCTCATCCTACTTTAAAGATGAGGAAGTTGAGACTTGAAGAGTGGAAATATTTTACCTAAACTGTCACAGTTAGCTAGCCAGCAAACCTGGAGTTAGGACCCTGATGGACTCCTCTTGTTCTGACTCTTTCAGACGGAGGGAGACTCAGCAGGGTGATTAGTATTTTTTGTTCCTAGTTGCTGCCAGTCTCTCCTATCAGTGGGCACCACCTGGAAGAAAAGGCAGCAAGGCAGCCTCGTGAACAAGGTTTTTCCATTTTACCAACAGACTGCTCTCATGCTTTTGGGGAAAGTGTAACCTTAGAATGATGAATGTTTGTCCTATTAAAAGCTCCTCCAGCACAGGCATTATCGATAGTGTGTAAAAAGGCCATCCATTTCAGTGCAAATGAAAATTAAAATGGAGAGACCATCATGCCTTTTATTTCTAATATATGATGCCGGCTCAGGAGTTCCTAGTGTGATTGGTGTGAGCTGAAAACAGCTGTCCACAGTCCTTACGACCTTCGCCCACCTCTCGCTGGTGACCGCAGGGACACCTGATCGGAAGGGAAGCTTAGCTTTCTAACACTTACGTGATAAATTCGCAGCCATTTTCAGGGTGTTCAAGCACCTTCATGATCTAGTATCAACCTGCTCCTTTGATTCATCTTCTATTTTTTTCAGTCTCAAAGTGAATGCACGAGTCAGCTGAGATTATTATCGTTATTATTCTCAGACGGCGTTATATTCGTCCCAGCTCTTTCCTGCTGTGATCTTTCCTCTGTGTGGTAAACCCTTCCCGTTCTTTCTGTGTGTCTCAGTCATTCTCTTTCTTCACAGTTTAGCCCAGTTCTGCTGTCAGAGCCCTTCCTTCCATGGTCCTCTCTGAAGCTTCATGGTCAATTATGCCATCAGGAAATCTTGAATGCCTTTAATTTTATTAAGGGTGTTCTTATTTCATGGAATTATGGTCAGGTAAATATTGTTCCCTCCTCTGGAGAGTGTACTTCTTGAGCAGAGACCTTGTGTAACTTCACATCTTCAGTGCCTAGCACGATTCTTTGAAGATGGCAGACAATTAATTATTTGCATAAAGAAGGAAGCTATCAGTGCATGGTGAGTGAAAGAAGAACAAATGTGAGATCAGAAAGCTTATGGTCACTTCTGGGAGAAGAATGCCACAGCCGTAGGCTCCGTCTTGGCCATAATCAGAACCAAGTCTCAGGGACTGCAGGCATCCAACTGGATGATCATTCCAGTTGCCAAAGTTTGTGTCATCTGTGTGTCATAAAGTGATAATTTTATGCTGCATAATATGATGCTTACCTGAAGGAGCTTTGTGTATTAAAATGAATCCACCCTTTTCAGTGGTGTGACAGGGTACCTGGGATCCTCCATGCTGGATAATTAACACCCATAAATTAATCTTTCTACTTTGTCACTGGGTTTGAACCCTGCACTAATGATCATTATCCCATCAGATGAGGAGTTCAAAGTGAACAGGAAGCTGACTTAGCAACATTTAAAACTAATGAGAGAGTAAAGATGTCAGAATGAAGTTCATATTCCTTTGAAAACTTAGTCACCTATTGCAACTATTTTGAAATCTGGCTACATGCACAAACCTTAAAAGAAGCAGGAGGGAAGAGCAACTGAATTGTGATTTAATTTAGGCAACCATTAGGGAGGCAGTCTGGGAAATAAAGAGGTTTAGGCTTGGAACCGAGTGGCCTAGATTTGCAATCGCAGCTATACTCATTCATAGTTATGTCTTCCAAGCTGAGCAACCATTTTTTTGGGGGGGGGGTCCATGAGCTGTACATATTATTTTTTACATCACAGCATTATTTCAGATAAAATGAAATAGTGTACATGTAAGCTCAGGGTCTAACCTGCAGTCGGAGCTCAATAAATAGCCCTTAATTTACCTTTCAAAAAGGAACATCTGATAGAGAATTTGTTCTGTTTCTGTGTCTGTTGTAAGCGTGGGGAGGACAGCTGACAGGGAAATGGGGATGGAGTAGAATCGAATGTGCTTAAGGAGCTGCAATCACTCAGTGGCTTAGTAAACCACTTCAGACTTATTTCAAATGGAGAGAAAACTGAGGGTCCAGTCAATCTTCCTTCCCCTGCAGTGCAGCAGCCGAAACCTCTGGATAGCTAAAATGCATAGGGCACGTCTAATACCAAGCCTAACCTCTTAACTCATAGCTCAAACTCATAATGGTAGATAGAACAGGGCTTTTAGAGCTAGCGAGAATAAGTCACAAATTCTGGCTCAGTTACCTCCTAATCCCATGATCCTGAAGTCATTTAATCTCTGTAACAAGAATTAACCAACTCCTCTGAGTAAAACTTATTTTATTGGTAAAATGGGAGTACATGAGTATTAAATTTGGTAATTAGTATAAGCAGGTAAATTAGTATTTGACATCTAAAGGTGAACGACAATCTTAGTTTTCTTCTCAGCTTGGATCTTAGTTTTGGTTTTCCCTGGCGGATTGAGAATTTGTCACAATCCACAAAGTGTTACAGATAACAGGGCTCAAGGAAATCATCTCCCCCAGACTTTTGAAGTTGTATCATATGAATCTCCACACTTGATTAGAGCTGTCCTGGATGCCACTCGATGGATGTGAAGACCAGCAGGTAGAGCTGGAGGAAAGTCCTCACTTTTAATCTGTTTTGTGTTTTAAAGAAATAGTGGCACTACTAACAGGCTAAGTATCAGCCTAATGACGGTCTACAAACCATTGAGGTGATGTCAAAACTTCCTTTTATATTAGTGTGATGGACTTATTGTGGGTCAACTTGAGCGTGAACGCCCCATTGAACTGACTTAGTGTGGTTCTGGGCATAGAGGATCCACATGAGGATTGTTGCCGACGCAACATAGAGGAGAACGGGAGCAGAAGATAGTGGCCGGCTGTTTCCCAGGAGAAGCTCTGTTGAGGCTGGTTCTCCTGAAGGGAACTCAGCTGTTCTTGTTGCAGAAGGAGCTCAGAGCCCTCCCATTGTTGGAGACGGCTGCTGTTTGCTTTGGGGGAGCTCTGGTCTTCATCTCCACTGTGAGTGTCACACCCTGGCTCCAGTATAGATTTCTTCTGCCTTTTAGTGCAGGCACAGACTTAAATGAAACATTGCTGTGGGCTCCCAGTCCTTGACTGTATCTTTTGTGTCTCCACTGCATAGATAGACGTTCTACACTCTTCCTGCATTTGGCCGTGTGTGTGTGAATGTTATAATGTGTAAATGTCCTGTATTGAATCTGCTCCCTTGCAAACCATTGACTCTATTAAAGTAACTAATACAGGGCTGGGGATTTAACTCAGCGGTTAGAGTGCTTGCCTTGAAAGCACAAGGCCATGAGTTCGATCCCCAGCACCAAAAAAAAAAAAAAAAAAAAAAAAAAAAAAAAAAAAAAAAAAAAAAAAAAAAAAAAAAAAAAAAAAAAAAAAAAAAGAAAGAAAGAAAGAAAAAAAAAAGTAACTAATACAATTAGAATGGACTCCAGTCAATAAAGAGCGAAGTATTGACTGAAATCATCTTGCTGGTTACATGGATGATGGCATATCAGACACTTCACAGAAAGTTGGGAGATATTCCAGCATTTGTGATGGCCCATGAAATAAGTGACCCGGACTCTCACATGATTATATGATTCCTGTCCACTGTGAGTTTCCCCCGAAGGTCCTCCTCTTTACCAAATGAAATAATCTCATCACCTCACCATTTTTTGGAAAGCTAACTCTAATTGCAAAACAATTCACTTAAGAGACATTCAAGTGTTCTTATCCTGTGAATAAATATATCACAGATGACATATTATTGCAAAGGGCGGAATAGAAATTGGGATATGAGATGGAGATGGAGAAAAGATAAAAGAACAAAAAACTGTCAAAGACAGTTGAAGATAGTGTGTGGTTAAATCAAGAAATACATGCAAGTGTGAGTGTGTAACTACAGAGATTGAGAAACAAAGACTTGATGTTTAATTCTGACTCCAGCACTCAATTGCTGTGGGCCATGAATAAGTCATTTTTCCTCTTAGATCCTTTCTCCCTCCATAAGGGGATACTCGAAAGGTATGTTGGTGGCCCCTTTAAGGTCTAGCATTCTTTACACTTGAAAAAAATATCATTCTTCTCCCGCGTCACACTTCTTTATGTGCCAAGAGCAGAGAAAATAGTTTACAATAGAAGTCCTGTGTTGTGTTTATTCACCACCACGCTTTTGGAAGCCACTTCTAGTCAAGTGCTGGACTCTGTTGTTGGAACACTGGTTCAGGAGAGGATACGGCCTTTCGTGTCTCATCTTGTCGCAGGTGGCAACAGCAGTGCTAAAGTGGGTCATTCAGTTTGTGAGAGGTATTTTACTAAATTTGTTTCAGTCTCCACATGATCACTGCCTGTCAGCTTCCTCTTCCCACATCCCTTGGCTGTTGTTTTGAAATCCATCAAACTTTCTTTTCCCAATCGAATTAAAAGTTCTTATTCTTCCCAATAGCCTCTGTAGCCTGTGACTCAGTAAAGTTTATTCTGGAACACTCTGGTACATTACAAGCAAAGCCACCCTGGTAATGTCGCCCACAGTAGTTAGAAATGCTAGATATCATTACTGTTTTCATTGTGTATTTAATTGGACAATTATAAGAGCAAGATTTTCCAATAATTCTTTATTTGGCATTTTGTTCCTTGGCATATATTTTAACACTGCTATTTTTACCACACACCCAAGTTGGGAGTAGAGTAACGTAGTTGGGCATGCAGTGGAAAAATAATTGCTTGGAAGAGTTTGATGTTCTATGTATTGAGGCAGGTATGCATGGATTAGATCCTACTATAGTAGGTGAAAATGTATCTTAGATAAATTTAAGTTACAAACAAGTTTTATTTTGCTTTCTGAGTATTTGTGTAAAGTAAGAAAAATGTGCCAGAAATATCAATATTTGTCTGTTTTATTGATACTTAAAATTATTTATTAAAAGTCTGATAGAGGTCAAACCTCATCAAAAACAATCCAGTCTGAAAAGGAGGGGCTCTGAGTTTGTAGCTTAACACCTTCTTTAAAGGGGCATCTTTTGACTCCTTTCATGAGACCTACAAGTTCCACATTATTTGTTTGTTTCTTCTTCTCCATTTTGTCTGTACTTGTTACCTCTCATAAACACTCTAACTTTCCCTCTTCCAGAACAAAGGCATATGCGTGGAATGTGGCTGCCCTCAAAGTGTGCCTTCTCTTTCAGCCACACAACCACATCTGGCCAAGTTCTAACCTCTGGCTTCAATCTCAGCCGACACACTATTTTCCTGAAGAAACCTTGACCTCCTTTGTCCAAATATGGATCCACCATACCTGTTTTCCTTTTGTGTATAACCATCACAGCTTTTCCTTCACAATATTTACTCTATAGTTTCTATGTGATTATTTAAAATCCCTCTTGCCTCTTTCAAATGATATAAGCCATAAGTGCAATAAGAATGTTGGGAACGAGGCTTCCCATTTTGCTTTATCTACATTTCCCATGCTCAGGATACAATGAATTTTCAACGACCGTTCTGGCTTGTATCTAGATGTCCCCCCAAATCTTCATGTAATCATAGATGGGAAGTTTTGAAGGTGGCTGGATCAGGGAATGTGAATGTGGATAAGGGTGTGATGCTGGGATTAAGGGTGCCCCACCCTGGGTGTAAGTGGCACTAATCAGTAAGTTTGCAGCATGGATGGAATATAAAGGGACAAAAAGAAGACATGCTATGGCTGCTCCTGCTCCTGCTTGTTGTTTGCTGCTTGCTGCGTTCTACCTGCCCTGCCATGCCAAGAACTACTTTTCCTCTGTGATGCCACTCTGTCATGCTACCCTGCCTTGGAGCCATCCAGCTGTGGACTGAAACCTCTACAAACTGCTGTGAGCCGAGATAAAACTTTCTTCCTTTAACTCTATCAAGTATTTTGTCTCAGCAACAGGAAAAGTAACTAACACAACGACTATTACTGTGTGGTTAGTTGCCTTTGTTTTACTCGTTTGTGTGAATCTTGCCTCAGCCTGGTAAAAGTACATACCTTTGGGTTTGGCTGGTAAGAATCCACTATAAAAAGGCAATGGATAAAATTTTAATTTTGTAATAACATTGATCAAATTAACTTAAACTAATACAATTTTCATTATTTATATTTCAAATGAATATTAATTCTTACTTAGGGATTGTTTGCTAGCAAAGATGAAGAATCTTCTCAAAGTGGCCCAACATAAAGGCCATCTTATAAAAATGCAGGAAGGTTCTTACAAAATCATTTGAAGAAACAGAACTGTTCTTCGTGGAACTGAGAAGTTTTGAGGTGACTTCTCTCTCCTACACTTTTTCTGGATCTGTACAGAAGTTTTCCATCTTTGCCTCTTCCTGGATAAGTTGTGATTTTATTTTATTTATTTACTTTTGTTTCAGAAGGACTTTACCAGTGAGACACTTAATTCCTTCCAACCATAACTGTGGCTTGTGTAGGCAAGAGCTTGCCACTAGCCTGACTCCATCCTTATTCATGCAAATCCAGTGCCCAGCCTTTTGTGATGCCTCTGCTTTTCTTGGTTCAGACTCTCAAGATTCAAACACTGTCACTAGCTGTGACTCATTCAGGAGTTTGGCTCCAAGGGACCTTGATATATGAGGTTTCCACAAAGAAATGCAACGGGACCCACTGGCCAGAGGTGATACTTGGTGCTAAAGATGTTGCTTTGAATAAGAATATGGAGAAGTAAAGACACAATTTGGAAAAAAAAGAACCCAGCAAAGAATTTCATAGAACAAGTTTGGTGTTGAGACCGGAAATACATGTTATCTGGATTAGTCTTCAGTGGAGGGTAATTTATCCCTTCACGATAAGATATAGCTGGGGTGTTGTGTTATAATAATATTATAAAGCAAAAGTCAGAAGCAATAGGAGTCTTGACTATTTCCATACAAATTGGAGGTGTTCAGTAAAGGTTTGGCTGGCTGCTTGCAGAAAGTGGATGTTCCCATATTTAATACAGGTTGTCCAAATGATGTCCACTGCTCAGGATGCTGGTCTTGGCTCAAGCTAACAGAAACTGAAGCATTGTAGTTCTGGGCATGGAGGTGATGATGGATAACACACTCTTCCCTCTTCTTGAGTTTCGAATCCACTGACATGGACAAAAGATGACGGAAGAAAATATATCCATTGCACTACCTGTTAACCAAAGTGGAGAATATGTCTTAGCTATGACCCACAGTGCACTTCTTGGTGCTCTTGCAATTTCTCCTAGCCCTCCCTGCCCCTTTCTTGGAGTCTAGGCTGATTTTCACCATTGGATTAATGAATGTGCTGGTGCCAGAATAAAAATTTCAAGTAATTGGTAACTCTTACCTTACTTAAATTCCCCTATAGATTAAAAAAAAGACGAAAAGCTATCTGACTTACACTTTTATGGTAGTATAACATTGATAATAAAATTGAAAAATGTGAGTAAAACAGATTACAGGTCGGTTTTAGCTTATAATATAGATAATAAAGTCTTAATTATTTATCAGAGTCCAGTTATTAGTATACATCCACAGATGAGTTTACTATGAAGATAATTAAATTTGAGCTTCCAAGACTTTTAGTTATAAAATGAGATCTTCAGGTAGATCTCCTTCTGAGTCACATTGGGATATTTGATTTTTAATTTTGGAATTTCCCTTCCCTCCCCTCCCCTTCCCTTCCCTTCCTTTTCTTTCCATTTTCCTTTTTCCTTCAATGCTCTTCTCTTCTGGTTCCTCTTCTTCCCCTTCCCTTCCTTTCCCTTCTTTTGCCCTTGCCTTATACTCCCTTAGCTTCCCCTTCCTCTTCTCTTCTCCTTCCTCCTTCCCTTTTTCTTTGCCTTTGCTTCCTTTTTCATCCCTTTTTCTTTTATCCCCCCCCTTCCTGTCCCCTTCTTCCCCTTCCCTTTCTTTACAATTCATTTCTTTTCTTTTTGAACACTGTTAAACTCAGGGCCTTCACACTGAGCTATGTCCCCAGCTTTATTTTATTTTAATTTTTTGTATTATAAGAGAAGGTCTAACTAAGATACTCATGCTGGGCTTGAATTTATGATCCTCTCACTTCAGGCTTCCAGAGACCTGGGATTATAGTTGTGTGCCTCCAGGTCCAGGTGAAATCCTTTTATAAAGAGGACTATGAAATAGTATAATTTCAGGTCCTACAGAACCTGGATCATCTCCTTACATACACATGTACACAAACACATACAAAGAAATATAAATATACCATGACAAATGAGGACTTACTGATAATACAGTAATTTAGTAACATAATTCATCACAAGAATAAGAAAAGTAATAAAAATATATTATCATGTGAAAAACAGGAAGACATCTTTGGATAAATTTGAGTATCAATTGTTAATAACAGAATGGAATTTACTTAATTTGATAAATGGTATCCTTGAAAATCCTGCACCCCACTTCCTGTTACGCTATCAAATGCTACAAGATTGCCTTGAAGGAACAAGAGAAGCATTTTCACTATTGCTTTTTTTTATTATGCTGTCTGTTGTGTCACAGTTAACCCGATAAGAAATATAAATAAATAGTATAAGAATGGAAAACAAAACACGACTTTTTTGCAGAAGTGTATTTGCATATATAGCAATATCCAAAAGAATTAATAAGGAGC
The DNA here is from genome assembly GCA_004026905.1 of Hystrix cristata. Taxonomy (NCBI): domain Eukaryota; kingdom Metazoa; phylum Chordata; class Mammalia; order Rodentia; family Hystricidae; genus Hystrix; species Hystrix cristata. The sequence continues at coordinate 20,119 of PVJO010011151.1, forward strand.
AAAATTAAAAAGGATTCAGTGATTCAGTGAGTTTACCTGACACAAGATAAATATGCTCAAATCAAAGACTTTCTGATGTACAAGCAAGACCAATTAAAATGTAATAAAATGCATATATGAAAATTTTAAAAAAGTATATTTATGAGATAATACACACAACTGCTGTCAAAATCACATAGTGAGTTAGTTTTCAAAGAAAGTTCATATGGAAGGAAAAAGAATAGGTAAAACTAGAAAAGTAGTAAGAAAGCATCTTTATTCTAGAAGGCATTCTAGATGTTCAGCAATTAAAACCATGCGGAAATAGCTGAGTGGACTAAGGGAACACAACGGAAAGTCCAAATAGAGATCCATGTAGACAAACCATGGTGGAGTACGAGACGGATGGCTGCATAAATCTGTGAGAAAATCAAGATTATTTGATAAGTAATGCCAGAGTAATTAGGTCAGCATGGTTACGGACAAGTCTTGTCTCTCCCTCCTGTGAAACATGGAAGTCAATTCCAAATAGAATAAAAATACAAGTGTGAGAAGTAAAACATCAAACATTTTAGAGGAAATTTAGAAGAATTTTATTATTATTTTAGCATGGAGAAAGATCTCATAAATAAAACACAGAAAGTATAAAATATAAAGAAGAAGACTGATACATCTAAAAGAATCACAATGCAAACTTTTATGCAATGAAACACATTGTAAAACAGAGTTTAAAAATAAGCCACTGAGATGAAATGGATATTTGCATCATGGATAGGCAGCAAATAGTGAGTGAGTTGGGCATTAATCTTGCCCGACATCTTCGTGTGTCTTTCCTGATATACTTGGGAAATTCCACACTGGGTGAAGTCTACTCCCTAAGGAAGGAAGGGCGCAGACCACCAAGGGGGAATAGGTTTCAGTGATCAGATCCACCTGGGCAAGTCTGATTAGGAAGAAAGTCCTTGACTTAGGAGGACAGTAAACAGTGTCTCTGTCTTCAGGTTCATTACTGGTACACACAATATCTGGTCTGGCTGTGCAGAAGTCTGGTCTTTGCTGAAACAACCCTGCTGTGTGATTTGGAGAACCACAGGGCATCTGAATCTAACTTTCCAGTCCTCCAGATTCTATCAGCTGCCCAAATTCCTTTTAATATATAACGTTTCTGCTTGCACTTGCTAGAGTATATTCTTCTGCTTACAAAGTAAGAACAATTACTAATACAATTTGTGCTCAGTCTATATAAAAACCCTCACTAAATCAATAAGATAAAATAATTTAAAAATGAACCCGCTACTCAGAAGACAAAACCTGAATTGAATTGCTAACTAGTATGAAAAAGATGTCCCACAGCCTCAGTAATCAGAGAAATGTAAATTACACAAGGGAGTAACGCTTCGCGCCTACCCAATAGGCCAACGTTAGAAATCTACTAAGCTCCACTGAAGGGGAGAATGTGATAAAAGATAAACGATGACTTACTGTGGATGAGACGGTGAATTGGTATCACTGTGTGGGAAGGCATGCCTTAGATCAAGTGGAAATCTGTGCACAACTCTTGACACATGTACATGCTCCGTGGCAATCCTTTCCCATACACTCTGGGAGGCATTTACAAAAATGTTCATGGGACTGACTTTGAAACACTGAAGATTTAACAACTCAGAAAGTCAAAAGGAGGATAAAAATATAAAGTCCACCTTTTTAGTCAATAAAATTTCATGTAGCAGTTAAAATGAATTGACAAAATAAATGCATACCAGGGATAAATATTAGAACAATGTAGAGTGGTTAGAAGGATAAAATAAAATAAGGAACAGTGTCAAACCCATGTCTGAATTTTTTGTTTTTGATTCACGAATAACAGCTGTGGAGGATACCTACATATATTGGAAACATTAAAATTATGTGCATAAAGGATACTCACCAATTTTGAGAAAATATTTACCTCTGCAGAGAAAGGGGTGGGAGTGAGATGTAAATGTGTGGCTTCAACCATTTCTATTAAGCATTATTTTTATTAAGCATATTTCCTATTTGCATAGTTTAAAATAGTTCTGAAATAAATATGCCAAACAAAAAAGTGGTAGATCAGGTAGATACATGGGAGTGCATTACACTAATTCCCTTCTTGTGTGTGTAGTTGGTGCATTTATTCAGACTTTTATACATATTTAAGTGAAGGAAGACAAAAATCAGGAAAAGATGGAGGAGACTGATAACCAAACAATAAGAATATCGGGGCCCATGTCCTCAGGAGGTTCCAACTCAATAGAGCATTAAAAAATCTAGCAAGTGTGCTTTGTCAGCCTTTACTTATTAGTCCCCCAGGTGTGGGTGTAAATCCTCCACATCAATGACAATGACACATGACATGGGACTCTGCAGAACCCAAATGTGATTCTGTGAGGCAGTTCTCTCTGCAAGGGCGTAAAGTAGATATTTAAAACTGCCTGTTCTCTGAATTGATGCATCACCATCTAACATGGTTAAGGAAAATAGAATTGTAAATCTACTGCACAGTGGGGCTACACAATAAAAGTAATTTTATTGTATTTTTCAATTTTTATTTTATATTAATACATGTTTGCAGTACATGATTACATTCATTGTGAGAGGTTGGTATATGTACATAACACATCTTGATTCACTTTTCATTCCCTTCTCCTGCTCTCCCTCTCCTCCCTCTGTTGCTTGATCCCCTTCCCTTTTGGAAAAAGCTCTATCTCCCTATTTCCTATTATCTATCTTTAAAAAAAAGTAATTTTAAAATGAAAATGAAAGATAGTCAAAATTGTCCTTGAAAAGCCTTTTGAAAAACTCCATGCTGGGGGCAATTAGTTTCTTTGAGTTTAACATAACATCTTTTTTTTTTTTCTGCCTTGGAAACTCTTTTCTTTCTTTCTTTCTTTCTTTCTTTCTTTCTTTCTTTCTTTCTTTCTTTCTTTCTTTCTTTCTTCTTTCTTTTCTCTGTTGGTTTGTTTCTTTCTCTTTCCTTCTTTATTTCTTTCTTTTTGGTTAAAAAGTAGTGAAAAATATTTTAAAAATTGTCTTGTGTTTTGAAGAGGTGAAGTTGTACTAACAGTCTGTACCTTTAAATATTATAACCACATGGAGGGAGGCAAGAAGTCTGTGCTAATCAGAGGTGGAAGTCACCTGCTCCTAAGGGAAAAGATCTCAGTCTTCATGTCAAAGTCCCTTTGAACTGTGCACTACTGAAAGGAATAGCAGGTGAAATTATGTGTTGTTGAAGCCATTGTTTATATTTCCTTTGCCATTATAGACCAAGCAAGCCCAATTAAATTTACATAAGTTAATTGAGAATATGATGTAACTCAACCTTAAAAGGAATTGCTTCATTACTACTAAAATCATCACAATTAGTTAAAGCATGCCAGAAACCTGCTGTTTTACCAATGTTATACCATCCTAGCATTCCTAAATTAATGTTTTCATGCTCATTTGTTTATTTTGGATCAATTATAAAGAGGGCAACTTCTTTCTAAGGATTGCCAGTACACAGCATTTCTATAAACTGGTGCACCTGTGCTGGAGAAACTCAGAGTTTATCTGAGTTTTCCACGATGGATGTACCTGTTACATGCTCTATCTCAAACGTCAGTCTGAGGACCAGGCATTTTTGAAAGCCATATACAGGGTGTTGTCTATAGCCATAACCTCTTCAAGGCTTTGAGGCCCAATTTAAGGCAGTCTTGTCAGATGTGAAAATGACAAGAGACTCATACAGCAGCTATCATAGAACAAGTTTAAAGCTGGCCACTAATTCTTAGGTTCTGGTCTTGTTCCTGGTTCTATGATTTATTTTCTGTGTCTCCTTCTAGCCCTATGCTATGCAAACTGATTGTTTCGGATGCTACTTCCTGTGTAGTACAGGAAGTGGATAAAGACGGAAGGAGGTGCTAGCCTGACCTGAATAAATAGACCTGAGTTTAAATAGTAAACCTCAGTCAGTAAATAAACCTGAGCTTAAACTGTGGCTCTAACAATTACAGGTTATATGATGTTGATTAACGTTTACAACTATTGTGCCTTCATATCTTATATTTGACTTCTTCTTATTTGACTCCTTAGAACTATTGTGAGTGTTAAATGAGAAAAGAAATACAAAGACCTGTGGTGTTTAATAATACAGGTTCAATAAATGGTAATTATTGCTTTTATCTAATTATCAGGGCTTTATTCCTAGATTCCACTTATGAATTTGCACAAGGTTCGTTTAAGCAGAGTGATTCTGAAGTGCTATAAATCAAAGTCTGTAGCATCTAATTGCTCTTTGCAAAATATTTACCCTGATTTATGTGTTAACCTGGAAAAAATGACCTCTTATGTACAAACCTCCATCCTGTTTTCCTAATGAAATACATGGTGTCCCAACTTGTGCTATCTTTATTGATAAGGTGGGGAGTAATTTTAGTGAGAAAAATTATTTTTCAATTTTAACTGAGAGTCAAATTTAATTTACCTCATTGAGTAGAAGAATGATAACCGTATTACGTACCCCTAACATCAATAAATTTTGACTCCAGAAGTTTGATGTTTGATAAGTTAACAACTTTGATTCTACTGTCCATCATATGTAACTTTTATAGAGGAGATTTATTTTTAGTAGTCAGATTAAATGAAATTTAAATTGCCTAAATATTGAAATTTTATGATTTTATTTTAATCTGTACACATTTCTCAAATCTTTTAAATTGTGTCAAGAATATTTAGAAATGGATATATAAAAGAGGGAATGAGAATGTTATGAATTTAAGTCCCAAGGCAATGCAATTTTGTAAGGCATTAAAATTGTGCCAACACCCAGCATCACAAAAAACAAATAAAATAAAATTGTGCCAACATACTTTAATGACCATGCTCGGTGAAAAACAGTCCTTAATACATGTGTAGGGAAGTCACTTGAATTTGAAAAATAAAATTCCAATTCAATTCTTAGTAAGTATTCAGGTGATATGAGGTTATTGTGTTGGTGACTGTCACCTACACAGTAAGCTTCTAGACTCTCCTCAGATGTGTGGAATATGAGACTTATTTAAAAGCAGGGCAGAGAAACAGGATTCAGAGAGGGGAATATGACAAGGTTGAAGATCCGGCCAGAATTCTGGAAAAGCGAATTGTCCAAGAATGATACAAACAAAGACATGATTATACCAAGTCTCTCAAAGATATCTAAATGTGGCAGAGTCTGGGATTAAAACAGGTGGATTTGTTTAGCTTCATGAAGCGTAAGATGTCTTTCCACGTTGATAGAAATGGAAGATAAAAACAGAATCACCAACCTGCACCTGGACAGATGAAAGAATACAATGACTGTGAGGCAGCAAAATCGTTTTCAGGGAATTGTGTGCCATAAAGAAGTTGAATAGGAAGACAGCAGTAGTCAAAAGGAACTGTGTGCCCATGAATTGGGAGAAAACACTGCCAAACTATATATTGCAAAACCGAAACAAAACCAGAAATCATAAAACCCAAAATAAAATCCAGTTACAAAATGGACAAAAGACATGAAAAGACATTTTTATAAAGAGGACATAAAAGACACCAGCAGATGCATGAAAAGATGGTCAGTATCACTAATCTAGAACAAGCAAATCCAAACCACCATGAGATATTAACTCACACCTGTAATGATGACTGTAAAAAGACAAGACATAGCAAGGGCTGGTGAGGTTATGGAGAAATGGGAACGTTTTTACAGTGTATGTGCAAATATAAATTGGTATACTCACTATCCATAACAGTATAGAGGTTGCTACAACATCAAAAATATAAGTACCACATCATCTATCGATATTTTGCTGGATGTATACCCAAAAGAAATGAAATAAAAATCTTGTATGTGCGAGGTATGATCAAAAAATACACTGCACGTTTAAATAAAAAATTCATTGAGTAAAAATCGCATTGCTGTTAGACCCCTTCAAAATACTTCTTACTTCAAACACCCTTATCCTATTGTCCTTAAGATTTTCTGAAGCAGTTCTGGAAGTCCTTTTTCATGAGTGTCTTTAGTTGTGTTGTTATGCCTGCCTCAATGTCCTGAATTGATTTAAAGTGTTTACATTTCATGGTCATTTTGACTTTAGGGAAGACCCAGAAGTTGCAGGGTACCAAATCCAGTGAACAAGGTAGATGAGAACATACCATAATGTTTCTATGAGCCTCCTTTCCATTGGATGGCACTCGACAGCAGCACTCACTGCATCTCATATAGACAGTCAGGACTTTCCAAACTTCGGAAAGCAGCAAGAAAAATAGGCTAAGTATGTTTAAAGTGAGGGTGATTGTTTTGAGAGGGATTAATGGCAATGTGTCTTTTACTATCATAAAATTTTAAAAATTAAAACTTCACAGTATTTTTTTTGCTCATCTTTGTTGATCTTCCTCCCAAAACTATAGTGTTTCACTTACAACATGTTCATTGTAGCAGTATTCAGAACAACCACAATAAGGAAATGACCTCAGTGTACATCAAGGAATAATAGCTAAAAATTGTGGTGTTTGTGTGTGTGTGTGTGTGTGTGTATCTGCACATGTGTGTAGAAAATAGAACATTATTTGACTTAAATAGAAAAAAAAAGGAGACTCTGCCATTGGTGACAACAAAGGCTACAGAACATTTTGCTAAATAAAGTAAGCTCCCCACAGAAAGAAAACTTTTGCATGATGTTGTTTATATGTAGAATCTAGAAGAGACACACAGAGAATAGGAAGTTGGTTACCAGGGCACAAAAGAAGAGGAGATGGAAAGATGTAGTCGAAAGATACAAATTTGCCATTGGGCAGGGTGAATGAGCCTGGAGATCTAAGGTACAGCATAGAGATTCTGGATAATAATATTGTACAGCATTGCATGCCAAAAATTTGCTGAGGGTAGATTTCAGATATCCTTATTCCTTACATACCCCAAATAGTAGTTAACTGTAAAATGATGAATATGTTAACTTGCTTGACTTTAATTATCCATTTTACTTTCTGTGTTTATATCAGAACATCATGTTTTATACCTTAAATATATATAATACAATTTTTTAAAAAAGCATCCTGGCTTAGGTTTGTCTTTCATAATTCTTTTTTTATATATGGTATTTTCTGCTGAGACACGATAAGAAATATAGAATTCCCACTGCACCATTAGATATCTTTTAGGTGGTTTAGCAGACAAATTAATTTGTTTTGGAGTTCAATAACCTTTCAGAATTGGATGCCATTCTATTATTTAATGATGACGATGTGGTTTGGAACTAGAATGTCCTCTGCCAAGTTCTTATGTGTGTGGAAGCTGATTCTATCATGAGGGTTCTATGTGCATTGGTGGGTTAATCCATCGATGAATTCAGAGATGGTTGTGCTGTTAGTAGGTGGAGTGTGGTCTTAATAAGTGGGTCCCTTGGGCATGACCTGGAAGGATGTATCTTCCACCCTGACTCCTCTTTTCTTTCTTTGCTTCTTGGCTGCCATGATGTGAGCAGCTTTCCTTTGAAGAAGGTCCTTCTCCTGTGGAATTTCTGCTTTGGAGTCAGGTGACCATGGGTGGCGAGCCCAGATGAACCTCTGCTCCTTTAACTTGTGGGTGTCGGGTATTTGGTCCCAGAGATGAGAAGGTGACTAAGACAGAAGATACATAATATTTATGATGTCTCATACACCAAGTCAGACATTTTAGGTACTCTCATGTAATCAACATCAGATTGAACTTTTTTTTAGGAGAGAAGATACGAATTTGAAACGTAATCAATGAAATCAAAGCTGGGATTTTCCTTTACACCTGTCTAACTTAAACTAATCTCTCAACAATAACACTCTTATGCTGCTCCATTTGATTTCATTCATTCACTTTAATCTCTCCCGCCTGTACCTATTCTTTCAACTGATTTTTAAACAACAAGCTTCCATATGCTAGTTATGTGGATACAACAAGGAAGAAAGAAGAAGAGTTGCATGTTCACACAGAACTTCCAAAATACACTATACCAGACACTGGAATACTAGCTGCTATTGTTCCCAAGTTTCCCACATATAATCTTGCCTGTTCCTAGAGTAGGAAAGACATTCTTTCTAAGGAAGTGCTGGTTTGTAGAGGTATAAAAAGACAAGCTGAGACTGAATTTAAAATAATAATCGTAATAGTTATTATTACTACTATGGATATTTGATCTGTGCTTACTATGAGCCAGGATAATTCCTAAACATTGAACGTAAACTGTTTCACATAAGCCAAAATTCAAGCACAGGATTAAACACATTAAAACCATACATCTTTGTTAATCAGATGAAATCCAAGTTAAGGTTTATCAAACGATGCTACAGGAAATGAAATCAGGAAAGCAGCAGCCGATCTGAGGTAAGACGGCTTCCTTTGTGAGCAGGTCAAGCTGTCTGAAAGGGTTCGATGCAGAGACAAACGCAGCTCCTACTGTGCCCATCACACCAATGTCCTCCCCTTCTGGCCTCTTTGTACAAACCTTTCAGGTTTCCCCACACAGCACACTCAAACTCCTTTCTTCTTTCTGTCATCAGTCTTCACTGTGAAGAGCTGGATGCTGTTGATTAGGTATTGCTTCTTTAAACCTCCTCTCTGAAATGTTTCAGTTTGTTTTCTTTTCTACTTCTTTTTCATGTTACTTAACTGAATTTCTGCCCATCCCACCTGTCTTTCATGCCTTTATTTCTGTCTTCTCATTCCCTCAGAAAGTGTACCAGCTGTTATATGTTCAACTCTTCCTACCACAAAGAGAATTTCCAAGTCTGAGTTTCAAACTAAGAATATATTTATCTTCATTCTACCACTCTGTATGTCGTGTAGATGCTGCATTTATATTAATTGAGATAGGAAAGGTTCTGCTTCATAATAAATAGGCCCGAAAGATTAGTGACAATACAAAGTTTTATTTCTATTCATGTTACAGATTGCTTTCTTCCAGTGACTCGGATCCCTTTTGAAACATGTGCATTAGGTGTAGAAATAGCACACGTTCTTATAACCATATTCTATTCGGCTAGACGTAGGATCCCAAATAAATTTTGGAGGCGACTTGTAAATATAGTTGTCCTGTAACACAGGAAGAAATGAATCAAGTAGGTATGCTGAACAGTATTTTCTCTACCGCAACATTATCACTCAAGTTCAATGGGCCCCAAATCTAGCCCATCATATTCTTCCCAAAAGTATAGTAGACATTTATACAATTTCCAGTAATTCTCTACTCTAGCTTCAGTATCTCATGCTTAAAATCATTATTTTAAATGAATATTTATATTTTACTCATTATGCAAAATGATGTCATAGTCTATTATTTTTCATAATATATATGCATTGTCAGTAACAATACCCTAAATTAGACACCTGCAAACTACAGTTTGTATTGTTTTGAACCTCCCTGTCAGTAGTGACATTTCCCTTCATAGATTTTCCTTCCCATCCTCCTAAAGTTAACTTCCTAAACAATGTTTCTTTATTTCCTCTTTTATGTTGAAGTGACTTCATATTTTTTTCAGCATCGAGCTGAAACTTTCAAGGATCTTACCTGGTTCTGTCCCACGCACATGACTTGATTTTTGATTGTTTTTCAATACGTTCCCTGTAACCTAGACGATGCTTTACCCTCCTAACGTCCTCCATCTACATGCTTACCCATCCCACATACATACAGTCCGGGCAATATTTTCTAACCTGAAGTATACGAGCTTTTAGCTATCAAAGCCGATCCTGTCTACCCTTTAAGATCCATTTCTAGTCTACTTTCTTGATGCTTTGTCTGCTCTGGGTCGTGCTAATCCTTTGTTTCCTGGGCTTAGGTTGGCACTCACTATTTTTCCTTGTTTCATGTTGTTCTTCACCCATAAATTAATATGTGAGTATGTAAGTCATGATACGCAGCTTTCTGATGATTGCGGAACTCAAACCTACATGCTCATTTGCCTTCTATTTTTCACATAATCCCTTAGAGAACCTAGGAGAGGGATAGGCATGTGGTTCTTTCTAAGTGACATGAAAATATCGTAAGGTTAACAAAGATGTAATGACAAATATACCAAAAATAATTGTTTATTTCTGTAGCACATCCTTCCATGGATATTTTCATAAGCTTTGCCAGGTGTTATTTTCCTGATTTATTTTCAGTAACATGTAAATGATTTATAGATTCTAGAAAAGCATCAGTTTAGTATAAGTACTATTACTCTAAACCAATATGAAGATATATAGTTAAGCCAAAGTATGCTGTACCCTATTTATTCAAAACTAATTATATGTAGACACTGGTCATTTCTGAATTTTAGTCTCCAAAACAAATTTACCTCACCTACTTGCAGAGTTTGAAGATTGTACACAAAAATCTTCCTGAAATTTTAGGTATCCCTGGAGTAAATTCAGCTGATCATCTGGGTATCTGTGCTTTCGATCAAGTGTGGTTACAGGCATTTGGGATTTGGTAACTCATGTTATTATTTCAGGCCGTTAATGTTCATTTTCTTCAACTTGTAGCACTTTGCCAAGGAACTTTTGGTTGCCCAGCAGGAGTGGCAAAAATCAAATCTGTTTTTCAGATACTTGCCGTGTGTCCCTTTTCCTCTGAGCCCTCTCTGTCCCTAGCAAGTTACTTTCTGGGCTCTGTGAAGTCTTCTACCTGTGGTCCTCTAGACTCCCCTTTGGTTCAGTCTCATCAAAATTTCTAAAACTCTCACTTCACTCTCAAATAGATACATAACTACACAATGCTAATTAACACATATCTTTATGTATATATTATACTCATGTAAAATTAGTCAAATCTTGACAGAAAAATTCAGGATATGTACACATACTGGCTTTCGGTTCTGTTTCAGTTTGTTCCACATATATTAATTTACTAGGACTTCTGGCTTCCCTCCAATCAGCAGTGTTTTGAATATTTCTCATAGATCCCCACGGAAAATGTGGAGGTAGTGCAGAGAGCGCTTTTACTGTATGAATATTGCCATTTTGTGAGTGATAAACCGAAAGGGACACTTGAGAAAAATTCTGTTTTTAGAACTTTATGTAAATATCTACAGCTATCCTAAGAGAAAGAAAACCCAGAAACTAGTCCCAGCTCTGCCACTGACGCCCTGTGTGACCATGACCATGGGCAGGACAGTTAATCTCCCTATACCTCAGGTTCCTCATTTAAAAAGTGACAAAATTGGACCCGATGATTTCTGAGGCCCATTTGCAGTCTTCTTTGCTGTAATTTTTTCATCATTGATATTCATTGTGATTTGCAAAGAGATGAGAATTTTGAGCAAAGCTTTTGATTTAAAGTCTGTGCTCAGGAGTGCCACATACCAGGCATGGTGCATACTAATGAGGAAATTTTAGATGTTTCCCAGGATGAGTGCTGATGACCACCAAAACCTGCCTTCTCCTGAGGTCTGGATCCAAAAATAGTCTTTTCCAGCTCTAATCTTTATTCCTCAGGGCGAACATAAGTAACGTAAGAAATGATTCTTTTAAGAAAGCTAAGAATGATATGGAGCAGCCTTGCAAATATGAATTACACATTTACCAGCCCACTGGGAATGTTTTCTATCCATCTCAACCAGATCGTGCCTAAAAAGGGAACAATCACCTCATCTGTGACCAGTAAAATGTTTTTAAATTGCCTAAAATTTTTAAAAATGCAAGATTAGTTAATTGGATACTTAATAGGATACGAGAAAATACACGATGCAGTCCACGGTACTGAGAAAGTTCAGTTCTCATTCCATTTTTAGGAATCCAAATTTCAAGCCTTTAGTTGACCTGTCTTCTAAGCTTTAATAAGCAGGGAAATCACCTACAAATTTGTGAAAACATGGATTCTTGGCTCATAAACCCAGCAATTCTTCTATAATAGGCCAAGAATAGAGCCCAAATATTTGTACTTTCTAACAAATCTCCAAAAGATGATAATGCTCTTCCAATAAGTCTATTTCAAGGTGCATACAAACATTTTCTTAAACTTCCACAAGACGGTATTCCGTAAATACTAGCTAACTTAATGGAATATAATTAAACATAAAGTGTTTTCTATGATTAATAATTTTAGAATCAGATTCTTAAGTTCCTAATTTCAAAGTGATAGAAATTACAATTATTAATATATAGCTCTTAGAGATTTTATGGAAATTAATAGATGCCGTATGTACAAACACTTGTTCTATTGAAATGTAGATGGGGTAGGAATAATAGTATTGATGATGACAGAACTCTCTGAGATTTAGTAGTGCTGTGAGTTTGATTCTTGAATGGGGAAATAAGTTCTAAATCTGTACTAGGTCTTAGTATGTTTCTATAGGGCAGCCTGAGAAGCTAACTCCAGTGTACAGTGAGGCACCATGCATATGAAAGTCTCTATGGGAAAGTGCACCTCAGTTTCTAAGGTGAATTTTCAAAGCATACTCATTTATAAATTGGAAAGATACAATGGTTAAAACACAGCTATAGGTTTTCACTGTAGAGATAGAATTTACAAATGGCAAGAGAAAAAAAAAGCCAGAGTAATCTCTTTGGTACCAAGTTACTGTCCAAGCTGTGCATGTCAAATCATGTTTACAGGAAGGTAACAGGTAGACAGCTAATAGAGTGCAGACATGTGTATATACATAGATTGGTATGGAGACGTGTTCTTCTTAACTCTCTCCTGAGCCAGCTTGGAAACAGTGACGTGTCAGTAGAAATGTGCAGACCTAAAACCAGGATTCTGGTTTCTAAACACTACTGTTCAATCACAGAAGCCAGAGGCCCTTGGAGAAATGGTTTCTACTAGTGCTAGGGTATAAAAAACATGCAGAACGAGTCTGGATCATCATGTAGTAAAAGTAAAATAGAAGAAAAAAGAAAGAAAGAAGAAAGAAAAGAAAGAAAAAGAAAGAAAAGAAGAAAGGCAAAAAGAAAGAAAGAAAGGCAGAAAGAAAGAAAGAAAGAAAGAAAGAAAGAAAGAAAGAAAGAAAGAAAGAAGGAAAGAAAGAAAGAAAGAAAGAAGGAAAGAAAGAAAGAAAGAAAGAAAGAAAGAAAGAAAGAAAGAAAGAAAGAAAGAAAGAAAGAAAGAAAGAAAGAAAGAAAGAAAGACAAGCTAGACAAATACATACAGGCATGTCAAAACAGCATAGGAACTAACTTTAAAAATTTGTTAACATCCAAATTTGGAACAGTTTGAGTAACAAAATAAGTAACAGCAGTTTTGAGTTGTAATCCAAAGAGCAAAATAAAACTGAATGTAAAATATTTTTAAAAGTATTAATTGTTTATATACCTCTCCAAGACTGCAGTGAAAGGCAACTCTAATGTTATATAAAGGACAAAGATTTTAAAGCCAGAAATCTTAATCTAAAATTTGTTCTGATAATTGTCATACATATCACAAGCTATGGAAGCCAAGCCTTACTCCTTTTGCTATACTCTTTTTCAGAGTTATTATAACTCTCACAAAAGACAGTGATGCAAAGTACTGTGAAACTATTAAGTAGCATGAAGTCTTAGTTACTATCTATTATTTTTGCTAAACGACTGCAGTACTTCTCTAAGCATGATCTGAAGACCCTGAGGCGTCTCCAAGGTCTTTCTGAAAGTCCACGAAGCCAAACGATTTTCATAATGATTTAAGGCGACAGTGTGCTCTGTTTTCACTCTTGTCCAGGGTGGAAAGTTTTCACTTGAAATTAGACTTTAAAGAAGAAAAGAATGGTAAATTCAGAAACTGGATTGGCATTCCAGAACTTCAAACATTCAAAAATTACAACTAACACCAGCAAAGGAACAGCGGCATGGAAGAGCAAGCCTTGCTTACAGTGACCAGAAGCTTGTCATAATTTGTTTCTTTGTTTGCCTAGTTTTATCACCACTTCGTAAAAGATTCTTATTGTACATTTTGTGGATGATACGTGAATAGATGTCAAAACAGCAAAATATCCCGAAATAGAAGAATTTTTTTTTAATGAGGAAAAGTGAGGAGATGATAAACTGCTTTTTTTCTTTTTCACAGCAAGTGTATAGTTTCTTATTTATTGTATTAAAAGTTCTCTTCACGACCAGTTCAAATGAGCATACTTTGGTAGTCTGCCTGCTCTCCTATCTCAAATTATATCGTATTGTAGCTTCAAACCTCTGCTTCTATTATTTCTCTTTTAAGAACTTGACAAAGACTGAAGTGTTTACAGTATACAATAAATCCAGTGTACATTTTGCATACATCTCTTTTTTAAATTTTTTAATTTATTTTTACCAAGAACATGTATTGGTACATTGTATACATAATGATCATGATCAACATGGTTATTTTGTACGTGTATATGATGTATCTTGGCTTTTCCCCCCCTTCCCCTCCCCTCCCTTCCATAATGGAACAGTGTAAATAAACTTGTTGCATCTTTTTTGTGTTGAAAAAAGAAAATTATCATTTGATTGTGAGTGGATTGCATACATCGAAAAATATTTTCTTCCTTTTTCATTCATTGTCTAAATCTAATTATCTTTCTCAAGTTCCAAAGCTTTTGTTCTCTGGCATTTGACCATCATCCGATATTATCAATGACTCTTTTGTCTTGGAGTCAACTTTTGTTTTGTTCTTCAGGTTCATAGTATTAATCATAGAAACAAATCTTCAAATATTTAAGTATTTGCAAGGGAATTTTTTCAAGAATTTCAAATGTTTAAGAATTCTCAAATTGTAAAGAGAAGGGTAACACTCAGTTATTTTGTGACTTTAGTTTTCCCAGCTATCTGTTTTATAGATTTGGACAGATATTATGGCATTTGTCCAAAGGCTGATTTACCGGGGTTTCTCATTTTTTGTGTCCTTTAGTCCTAGAGTACACTGTAACTAGTGAATCACTATGTTTCAAATGACAAAATTGGCTTCCAATTTATTTAGTAAGTATAGTTATAGCCCACAAGGCTAATGGGTGATGTTAAAATCTTATTTAGGAAGTTTTCATTTTCTTCTCTTTTCAAATTATTCATCTACCTGAATAATATAATTATGGAACATAGCTCCAATGAGAAAACCAACAACATATATGAGAACCTTGAGCTGAAAAATGCAACTCATTGATTTTCAGATTGTTGTCGACAATTTAAAAACAAATGCTTTAATAAAGCAGGTTGTTTTGAATGTTAACATAATAACCATGATAGGCAGCTCTTTATAATCAGAGGCTAATCATTATTAATTCCTTTGACATTCAGCGCAGTGACATTAATTATAACAAACTCTTTAAGCAAACATCGAATGTGGTCCAGAGCTCATTTGCACATGTGCTGCCATTTGGAACTCATTGTTGTACAATCATGGGTAAGTGTGGCTGTATTATCCAATTTTGAACATCTTATTCATCAAAATGAGCATGTGGTTTTTCTGTTAATTTTAAATAGTCCTGTTTTTGAAATGTTTGATTATTCTGCCTATTTTTTTTTGTATTAGATTTTGAGACTTTGAAATTTCATTTGACCTGAAGAATCTTTCTATTTTCCATATCTAGATTTTTTCATTAAATCTCTCTATCTGATATTTGCATATTTTCCTGGTTTTTCTCAATTTTTTCCTGGTTGTTGAAAACTTTTAAAATTTGTGTGTTATAGACTGAACGGAGAACAAGTGTGTGAAACATTTAATCACTTTTCCAATTTCATTGTAGAGGAAAAATATCACCTTATTAATATCTCAATACTTTAAATCAGTGCTACTTTATTTTGTCTGTCATTTAGGCTTTGTTACATCGTCACATTTTTGTTGTTTTTATTCCCAGTTGCTTTTGTTAATAGTGTCTCTTTTAGGGAAAGAGATGCAGTAGAAAACCTGTAGGCTTTGGAATCAGACTACTATTACTTACTTATTGCACGATTCTAAGAAAAGGATTCTATTCAATCCAGCAGAACAGTAAGACTTGTAAGATTAGAGTACAACTCAGAATATATGGTAGATGTTTAATTGCTGATGAAGAATCATAGATGGCATTTACTTGTCAGTTTATTCATGTCAGGCAATATGCAGCTTACGTGTGTCGTTTTATCTAATGGCCAGAAAAATGCAATAAGGTGAATACTCTGGTTATCCTCAATTTACCCAGAAAGCAACTAAGAGGAGAGCAAGACGGAGGATGAATAAGATCCTCCAGTGATTGTCTGCCTACAGACACGTCAATTTGAACAGCTATTTAGACAGCAAACTATACTCTAAAGAGCTAAGGAAGCCAGGTGAGATCCTATAATGCCTGGTTTTAATATAATGAGAAGAACAGATTGAAGACAGCAGGAAGGAAAGAATTGCTGGCATCCTCTCTTCCCAGCTCCAAGCAAAGTGCAAAGAGATGCATCCTGATTGGGGCAGTCGAGTCCAGGCTTGGATTTGAAACCCAGTACTGGTTCCAGCATGAAGAAACCTAATGTCAGGCAGAGTGCCACAGTCCTCCCAAGCCAATATGCAAAACTGAGCTCCTGGAACTGTCACAGCTAGGTGGCAAAGAGATGCCTCCACCACCCCTTCTCTGGTCTTTGGCGCCAGAGTGGGAACCAAGACTCTATCTCCTGAAGAGAAGGGTGCGAAATCTAGTATAAGAGCTTCTCTTAGACTTCAGTGCTGGGGCCGTCACAATGAGACCCAATACCAGGCGGAAACCCAAGGCCCAAAACCTAGGTCAGAGTCAGAGATGGAGGGTCTAGACCTGCCCAAGCATCAGCTGGAGACCCGTGCACTGGCGGGGCAAACTTGACTTTCTGCCTGTGTCATTACTAGCTTTCTACTGTGCCAGTGGCACATCTGCCCATAAAATGCAGTGGACCTTGCAACTCTGACTCAAGTATGACCAAAGTAAAACTTTGGTGACCAAAGTACTGTCTCTGTCACCCATCTCCAAATCATATGTAATACAACTGTTCATGGGCCAGATGAAGCCTGTGGACGTGTGCCAAAGTTAGGCAGAGACCTGTATCCCAGTGGGACGAATTTATGTTTCAGCCTACATCATTGCCAGCTGTTATATGGACCAAGGTACTCCACTGAGGTGGAAGGTCCTTGTAGCTATGAGACTTAGCTGTAACCCAGCTGTGCATCAGTCTTGGCAGCCAGCCAACAGTTTGTTTTCATCAATCCTACCCCAACCTTGGGGCACAGGATGAAGCAATACTCTATTCCCTGGAGGTAGGACCAGATAGATAGCATAGAACTTTGCCTTGGAACTCAGTGCTGAGTTGGTGAGACCTAACTCTGGGCAGATCCTAGTAGACGCGTTCTCGGTCCAGTGTCCAAGGGTAAAATCACTAGAGCAGCTCCAGTGCCAGGCAGAGACATGATTCTCTTTCAGCTAGCACTACCCATGGGTGATCACATTAGTGTCGGGTCACACATCCACGTCAGTAGAAGGTAGCCCATAGTGGGCCTTGATGATATCCTAGTGCCATACATGAATACCCTTTTAAAAATTCCTTTAAAGTACCTCACTGGTTCACTCTTAACATATCAACTGTAAATTTGGGACACATCTAGATTTAGATTACCCTCTAGTACTGAAACAGTGGCAACACACCAAAAGTCGACTTGGCGCAAAATTCGATGCACGGCACCATCTAGTGGTTAAATAGCCAAAGTGACTACAAACTCAAAGAAATAATCAACTTGTTTTATTTTTGGAAAGACCAAATGTGAAGACTGGAATATATACCTATTCTTCAATGTCCATACGACGACACACACTAAGCATGAAGAACTTTTCAGGAAACCATAACATCACCTAATGGTCAAAATAAGATGCCAGAAACAGGGTAGATAGTATATAATATCTAAAACCTCTCAGGGAATTTTAAATGGCTGTTTAAAGCAACTCAGTGAGGTTCAACAAAACATAGAGAAACAATTCAATCCTTTAACAGAGAAATCTAATGGAAAAATGGAAGCAATTAAAAAAAACAAAAATTCTGAGGTGCAAAATAGAAATATTATAGAAATACTGAATCGATAGTAGGATATATCCAACAGAAGACAGAATTAGTGAACTCAAGTACAAATTATTTGAAAACACATAATTTAAGGAAAAAAATAAAGAAGAATAAAGAAAACTTTTGAGACAACATTTAAAAAGCCAACTATTCAGGTTATTGTAGTTCAAGAAGGACATAGAAATGTCAAAGGAATAAAAAGTTTTCTTCAAAGAGATAGTAACCAAAACTTCACAAACTCAGAGAAAGATTAAAATATCCAGGTACTGAGAGGTTAAAGATCATTATTTGGATTTAATTTAACCAAATCTAAAGCAAGATTTAGCATTACCAAGCTCTCGAAAGTGAGAGATCAAGAGAAGATTCTAATTCTGTAAGAAAAAAGAAGCAAATAATGTATAAGGGGGCTCCAACTTTTCTGACAACAGACTCCTCAGCAAAAATTTAACAGACCAGAAAAGAACATCAGAAGATTTTCACAATACATATTAGGGGAAAAAAAAAACAAGACAAAGTAAAGACAAAGTAAAACTCCCAACAGAGATGACTATAACCAGCAAAGCTATCCTTTAGAAATGAATGAAAGACAAAGAAATTCCCAAATAAAACCTGAGAGACATGTCTCTACTAGACCCGTCCTATGACAAATGCTAATGAAACTTCTTTAAAACAAAAGAAAGACAGTGATGACTAAGAAGTGTCAGAAGGTGTAAAACTCACTGGCAAGAGTAATTGCACAGACAAACTTAGAATGCCCTAACACTGTAAACATAGCGCATAAGCCACATTTTAAATAAGAAGTCTAAAAATAAAACATGTAAAATAAAAACGTCCTTAGTGTGTTAAGAGATAGACAATATAGAAAGATAAAATGGACCATCAAAAACTCAAAATGTGAAGAATGGAGAACAAGAATAAAGAATTTTTTTGTTTCCTTTTTTATTGTTACAATCAAGTTACCATCAATTCGAAAATAATTTATATAATCAAAAAATCGTTTCTGTGGGCCTCATGGTAACCGTGAAACAAACGTTTATATAGAAAGACCAAAAATAACAAAGAGCCAAAGCATAGCACTGAGCAAATCACCGAGACACAAAGGAAGACTGTTAGAAAGTAAGAAAAACAGGTACTTGCATTTGACAAAACAACCGTGACAAAATAGCTATGGAAAGATCTGCAATAACAATAATTACATTTTCCTTTTCTTTTCTTCCTTTTTGTTTTGTTGTCCTGGAAATTGAATCAAGGGCCTTTACCCTGAGCTACATCCCCAGCACATTTTATATTTTTTTATTGCAAGACCAAGTTTGGCTAAGTTGCCGAGTTGCCCAAACTGGGCTCCAGCTCTTGATCTTCCTTGTTACCATCCCAGAGAAAAGGGATAGTGTGACTCAATGGATTACCAAATACGATCCATTATGTGTTCCGGTGTGTTTGGTCACCCCATAAAATGGTGGATAATACAGTAAAAATTGTGCACTTATAATAAACACACACACATACACACAGAGAACCATCTAGGCAAAACCAGCTTGGAGGGTCACTTGAGTCACTTAAACCTGGTATTAGCGAAAGCAGACAGAGACACCCTGAGCCGACTACATATTCTCCTCCCAGGACAGTCAGTAAAGGTTGCTCCTCTGTCCTCTGATTCCTTCTCTTTCTGCTTCTTCAGTGTCCCCTGGCTGACTTTTCCCTTTAGGCAGCTCAGTCCTACCCGAGAGGTTACCAGTCTATGGGAATGACGCCCTGATGTGCTGCCGAAATGAGCTCATCTGCAGTTTCTCCAGCACACAGTTATCTCCTGTCCACTTACCATGGAGGACGGAGGAGTAAAATGGTCAGCGTTGTCTCAAGGAGCCTCTATGTGTTTGAAATTGCAACTCTCTCCTGGCTTCACGATTACTTGAATAACAGTTAGACACTTTTTGAAATGAAACTCTGCTTTTTTCATTTATTCCATGATAAAAGAATCAATCGTGACACTGTCTCCAACGGGCACTCTGCCCGTGATCCTACAGGAATCATGGAAGGGAGAAAACCTGTGGAGCCTCAGGGACGGTCTCCGCTTTCTCAACAAAATGATTCTTGAACAAACACATTATAATAAAGGTTTCTTCTATTTAGAACACTGGAAAGTTGAGAATAGATCTATTTTAGATCTTAGCAACTGAGGCCTAGGGAAAAGAAATAACATGTCCTACTAAATATTAGAGGTGATTGGTGAGGAATACAGTCAGTTTTTCTTATTTACAAAAGCAGTTAGCGATAGTGAAAGGTGTCATTCCAAGGGATATGCTAGTCTATCTACAACCCGGTAGTACCTCTTCCTGTTTAATCCTGTTCTTGAACTGTTGGGGTGACTGATTTTGGCACAAGGGCGATGGTGTATCGTGTTCTCATCCATTGTTGCTCTTCTCACCTCTGACTTGGGTTTCAGGGAAACATGATTTGGATATTTTTCCTATACCTATATTAACTGCATTACACATTATAATCTAAAGTAAAAGGACAAGCATACCATTTTATACCTCGTTGAGTGCTTGGGTTGTCTAATTCGCAAAAGTACCGGGAGGTCTATGCCTCTTCCAGTTAGCAGTGTACAGCGCCTGCATAATATCCTAAGGCCATGGAGACTGTGCAGACCAGTATGGGAAGGAAGAGACTGCATTACTAAGAGTTAGAAGACAAATTTTAAGACAAAAAATCTTGTGTCCCTCACTATTCTGTCTCAATGTTCAGATTCCATTCCAGCCAAGTGCAGGAGTGTCAAAGAAGCATTGATTGTAGTTGGACGGTTACAGGTAGACAATGAATGGCCATGCTTATGCATATTAGCCAGCCTTCAAACCCATCGGCTTGGGTTTAAAGCCTGGCTGTGCCTCTTGATATTCATGGAGACTGACTGTGGAAAGAGTCTTAAGATTCCTGAGTGATAAATAAATGTTCACACTTCTAAATATAATAATAATTATTAAAGAGTTTTTACTTGAAGATAGGATACTTTGTGACTTTGATTTAAATCTTAAATCTGTACTATTTGATGTCATTGTAATCAAATAGATGATTTCCAAGGGTTTTATAAAACCAAAGCTGTGCTTTCAAATGAATGAGAACAAGTTATTTGTTTGTATTATTTAGGATGATGCAAGTATTTATATTCATGCAGTTAATATTTTTATTCAACAGTTTGAGGAGTTTATGCTTGTTCACTAGGGCTGATCGTGTCATATCTTTGTTCAGAGTGACAGAAGTCTCAAAATAAAGCATATCAGATTATCCACCTTTTGATAGAAATGCCTGGACATGTATAGCAATTTCTGAATATGACAGTACAAGTGGGATATTTTGGATATCAAACCAAATCAACCAGTTCTAACAAACTGACTCTGAACAAATTAATAAAACCCAAAGAATGGAATATGACCCTATTCATCTCTGATTCTCCCCTTTGAACTCAATGACTATAATATCTAATTTTATCCAAACTATAGGTCTCTCAATTGGACAGATCTAGCCACAGTTTGACACTGGACTTGGACCCAGAATTACTATGGGGTTTGTGACTTTCTCCATGATATAGAAATACTGAATTCAATTTGCAAATCTGTAGATTGAAGTTCAGGATGTGGCAAAGCTCTGGTTACAAACATGTACAAAAGAGAGAAAGCACAGAGGAGAGAAGGAGTCGGAACAAAAGACCCTCTAATCTGCTTTAGAGATTTCAGTCTATTGATGTAGAAATTTAAACTTTGAAAAGTAGGCAAATGCTGGAGAAGCCTGGAAGGACTTAAGAGTCCACTGATAGAACTGATAACCACGGAATAATGTGGTGGTCAACCTAAGACATCCATGAATCTCACTTCGCCCAACTCCAGGTGATATTAATGGTACAGAAGAAATGGATTCTTATTCTTGGGACGCTAGTGGCAGGAAGCTCTTTCACTGTTCCCTCATTGCTGCTCTGGACTTCTTTTTTTCCTCCTGGGGCACTACTCACGACTTTGAGATTCTGCCAGGATCAGGTCTCCTAGACGCTTGCCCAGGGCTCAACCATAATTCAGTGTCTGATTCCTACTCCGTAGCTATATTAAGTCTCAAATGATGAAAGCTCATCTATTTTGTCTCCTGGTCACTTCAGTGGCTTCTCTTTTTGGTGAATTTTTCCAGTGCCCCATTCCCATTGTACAACTCTGTGCATGACTGGCGAGACTTTCCATCATCTTTCCTGTGCGTGTATCCTGCTGCATGCTTTACTGCCTCTGCACTCAACGACTCTCAACCTCCTTCAGTTCTCTGTACCACCTCTTCAGACTGTGCCCGCTTTTTGCTGTTCCTCTTTAGAAATTCTTCCCCACACTTCATCAATTCCTAGTCAATTTCCTGTCTCAGCCTGAAAATCATCTCCTTCATTCAGTTTTTCTTTCCAACAAGCATTAAAAGAGCGGTGTCTCCTTTGTTTGTGCCTGCATTCAGCAACCACAGTACTTACTATGACTTCCCATGATCATCTTTGTTTATGAGTCTGTCTTACTGATTATGCTATAAGTTTCTTGAGTGAAAAATGAGGGTTCTATTCTTTTAACATGCAATCCACAGACAACATGCATCAGATTTCATGTGTGTTAGCCCAGACTTAAAGACTATTGAGGGAAGTGAAGAAATATTTAAAATCTACCTTTTATCAATCACCAGATAATTGTAATGCAAACAAATATGAGCAGCTTTGGGTTTAAACATTTTTTGGGGGGGTTCTGGGGATCAAACTCAGGGCCTTGCGCTTGCTAGGCAAGTGCTCTACCATGTGAGCTAAATCCCCAACCCCGAGGACTTGGACTTTTATGTCTCTACTCAATTTGTCTAGCAATAAGTGTTGAATGAATGAACCAATGACTAAAAAGATGGATGGGTGATAAATCTCAAGTATTCCATATGAACTCCTTGTCCCTGACAGATCTCCTTAATATTGATTCTAACTACCAATTCCATGCCTTGGAGAAGAAATAAAGACCTTGCCTCTGTTATATTAGGGGATCTGCTCTTATACTCTGTGAGGGTTAATTTTAGTGTCAATCTGATTGGCTTAAGGGATTCCTAGATAGCTGGCAAAGCATCTTTTCTGGTAATATCTGTGAGAGGTCTTCCAGAAAAGATTGCCACTTGGCTAAGCAGAGTGATTAAGGAACATGGACCCTCGCACAATGTGGACATGTACCACTGGCAGTCACTTCCCTCCCCCAGTTTCTGGAGGTGTGACACCATTCTTCCCTTGCTGTTGGACTTCAGAATTCCAGTGCCCAGGCCAGCGCTTTCAGACCGAGAACTCCAGCATCACCCAGATTTCAGATGTGGAATGACCCAGGTACTTGCTTCCTCAGCATTCCAGCTTGTAGAAGAAATACCAGGAACTCCACAGCTTCCATTATCATGAGAACTAATTCCCTTAACAAACCCCTTTCATATAACTACATTCATATCTGTATCTACTACTGTATCTTATTGGTTCTGCATCTCTGGAGAATCCTGAAGAATAGTGGTCCCTGCTGCTTCCCACTTCAATATTGGTGTATGCACATCCCCCTCCAGGATTGACACATGTTCTTCCTGTTTTGCCTCACAGTAGCTTGAAAACAAAATTTGACCTTTCATCAATTTCTATAAAAATCTCCTCGTGAGGAGCATTATGTGAGATGCGTAGATTTGCTAAAGACTACGAAAGTCATGGGAAAGGAGTCACATCATGAAATCTTTTCCTTGCATGGCCTCACTCATGCCAAGATGACCTCTAATTTTTCTCCTGATTAAGCATCATTGCATTGCTCTGCTCAGCATCTACTTTCAAATTTACCCAACCAAACTTACCCAGACAAACTCAGCTCATGTGCCCTGCCCCAGACTTAAAAATCAGATTGTTCGGAGTAGAGAAAATCTGCAGCATGTGCCTTTTTCACACACACTCATAGACAACGTAAGCTGTTCAGTTGCTCCATTCTTGAGAAGGTAGTTGGAAGTCCATATTTTAGTAGCAGATTGAATAGTTTCCCTTCTGTAATTCTGCGCTGCAGGCTTGATGAAAGGATTCTGTCTTTGGAACACATGACTAAATTTTCTGTGGTGCCCCGGGCTACCCAGAATGTGTGATTCATCACAATAAGTGTTAAACTGTGTGTGATTCACACAGGCACAGCACAGCCAGAAGTCTGTATTGATGGGGAGAACGAGGAGGGAGAGAAAGGAAAATAGCAAATTCGTGTCTTGTCTAACAGGATGCTGAGCCTCATGTTTTATTTTCAACCCTGTGTCTTGTGCAATGTTCAGTTCTATCCTTGTCAGGCTTTCCTCGCATTTGGCTGAAACCAGAAATCCAGATCTGCACATTAGAAGTTGATGAGTCTGGGCGCTTAGTGGAAATTTGTTTACTCATTGCTAACTGGCTCTCCCTTCAATTCACAAGGCCAGCAAGCCCTGGAGCACTCTGGCCACCAGGGTACTTTGGAACACGTTAGAGCAAGGCTGGCCTTTGGTTGGATCCGTTGTCATGGTGATATCGTGGTCCATTGAAATACCTGGATTTGGCTGCATTGTAGGACAAAAAAAAACAAAAACAAAAACTTCCAAGGCTTAAAGTGCAACTTTTCAACATTCTGCATTAGTATTATTAGTTTATTAAAGGGGGCATAAAGAAGTAACTTTGGTGGGGGTTGGGGATATAACTCAAGTGCTAGAGCGCTTGCCCAGCAAGCACAAGGCCCTGAGTTCCATTCCCAGCAGCCCCCTGCCCCCCAAACAACGACAACAACAACAACAACAAAGTAGCTTTGGTGGGTTAAACATAGTGGGCATTAAACCCAGGTGTACCCCTCACTGGTCTGGGACTCTGGGCAAAGTAACTAACTCACCTGTGCCTCAAGTATGTGTCAGAGTGTGTGTGTGTGTGTGTGTGTGTGTGTGTATGCATGTATGTATACATGAGTGCACAAACATTTTACCTAGGAAACAAAAGGATTATCTTTTCCTTTGCTTCAAAACATATTTGAATATACACTGAAATGATTGGATGGTTTTTGTTATTTATAATTTTGATTATTATTTATAATTTTGATGATTTTATACACATATTACTTATTATTTTCAAAGTACTTTCTTGTCCATTATTTCATTGACTCTACAGTAATTCTCCAAATTAGATGAGCTAGAAGTTTTCTCCATTTTGTGGAAGAAGAATAGAAGATTTCAGCAGTTTTCCCAAGTTCATTCTTCAAGGTAGTGATAGGGATGAATGAATTCATTTTTAACCAGTGAGAATCTTGCATTGAATCAAGATTTTGTTGTTTAAATTACACTCATTTCTGGCCTCCCTTCATTAAGGTTGACAGACAGTGTAGAGACAATTGTCCTTTAAGATTGCTTTCCCTGGGGATTTAGCTCAGTGATTAGAATGCTTGCCTTGCAAGCACAAGGCCCTGATTTCGATCCCCAGCACCACAAAAAAAAAAAAAAAAATTGCTTTCCCTTCCTACAGATTAAACAGGAACTCTTAGGACGTGGTCCCTATGGCTACTACTTTTCACCTAGGCCTGGGTGACATCCTTGGGGCTAGGAAGCTCCCGTAGGGCCCCAAACCCTCCTCATGGGTTCAGCCGTGGGAACCCTCAGCCTAATGGCTCATCGCCTTTCCTTATTAGTTAAACTTATCTACTCTGAAGCAAACTCCCCTCAAACTTGCTTCTTCCAAAGGGACTTCTTACCTGGCTGAAGATGGAGCAATGAGGACTTGGTCAGCTAGCTTTTCTGCTTCCTGCCTGGACTTTTATTTTACAACTTTGAGCTTTCTCACAGCATGGCAGCATCTGATTAATTTGGGGGCTCTAGATTCCAAAGGTGTTCCAGGGCAGACTGTGGAATGTGTTCCTAATCAGCACAATATCACCTTCTGTTGGACAAAGTAACCTCATGTTGTCTGTCCAAAAACAAGATTGGGGAGCCTCGATCATACCCATACCAGGTATGTCCAAAAGTTTCTGATGATCATTAATTTGCCATACTACATTTCTGAAATCCTCTCACCTGTAGGGAATTATGTTCCACGATTCTTATCACAAATAAGATATCTTGGAAGCAAATTTATCCTTGAAGCGTACAGTGGTTCTTGGCTTTCTGACACTGGGTCCTTTGCCTCATGGTGAAGGAAGTTTAATTGCGTTTTGAGAAGTGCCACATAGCCAGATCTCATGTCCTGAAACTTCTGGGCTTAGGGTTGGCAGTGGGAGATGCTTTTATCGTGTTATCATTACTTTATTTTTTTGGGGAAACTAAATGATTTGAATTTTCTGTGCAGCTCATTTTAGTTTGCATTAAAACCTCCTGCTAGATATAAGTACCATGAGTATTGGACAGAAGGAAGCAGTAACTGAATGAGGGAATAAATAACATCGAGGAGAGGCACATCCTTCTCTCCCAACAAGGGCAGTATTAATTAACAGCATTAGGCGTCCATGCTCCTACCTATGTCAACAAGGGCATTGCTCCATCCTCAAGGAGCTTAGACTGTCCTGGTTTCATAGTGTTGAAACACAATAATTCAGGAGTGAAGTCCTCAAGACCATGGACTCCAAAGACTTGATGGCTGACTTCGTTTTCTCTTCTATGGTAAGCCTTGAAATACCAGCTCATTGTGATAATGAAGCCATCGTTAATTCTTACATGGTAACCCCTCAGGCAAATCTCTTTACAACACTAATATCTGAGAGAGCTCAAATCAGACATCAAATCATCCTTTTCAAAAAAATTCAATGAAACAGCACGCCAAAGGCAGGACAGATGTTGCCCTTATGAAATGATCAGTGCAACACTTGCTAAAAGTTCATTTATAGGGATATCACTTTATGTAATAGGCTTGTGAATGGACTCAGGATATCTAGCTAATGAGCTGTTTGAGTTGGTTCTAGGACTGGATGGGACCCTAGAACCTGAATTTTTAGTAAGCTCCTTATGGGTTCTGTTCACACTAATGTTTGAGACTCAGTCTATCTAACACACACACACACACACACACACACACACAAACACACATACACATGAACACACACAAACCCATGTGTTTGCACAGATAAAGAGATACTATACTAATACTTTCTTCAAAAACATAGAAGTAAAAGAGCCAACAAAAAGTGCAGTGGGATAGTGCATCTAACATTTTAATTGACAAACTCAAGAAAAATTTACTTACAGGTCAATACAGTCAATACTGATCAACACGCAGTTTTCAGGAGAAAGGAGGTGTGATTTTGATGAAAGTCACCATTCCAAGAGATTCCTAGAGGGAAATGATATTGAAACCTATATGAGCAATGCTAGTTTTTTTTAAAATTATTTTTAGCCCAGAATTCTTTTTTAAATTTTGTACCAGAGATTGAATCCAGAAACACTTTACCACTGAGCTACATCCCCAATCCTTTTTGCTTTTTATTTTGAAACATGGTCGCACTAAGTGGCCTAGGTGGCTCTCAGACTTGCAGTCCTCCTTGCTAGGAATTCTTCTTTAAAGTAAATGTTCTTTTTTTTTCTGGAAAAAATGTAGATTTACATTCATAAAAATAACTTCAATACATTTTCAGTGTTGACTGAAGCAAATCAAGAATTTCTATTTCCCCACCACTATGAAAATTGGGAAACATATAGAAGAGCTGAAAGAATTGTATGGTGGACACATATCTACCTAGCATCTAAATGCTATAATCAACATTTCAATACATTTGCTTATCATATCTCTCTCCATTCTATCTTTGCATCTCCCCATTCGTTGACCAATTTTATCTTACATATATCTTACAACAAATTGTAAATATTGGAACATCACAGGCGTTTTCTTCTTAACACAGAATGTTAAACTTTCCAAGTGAAAACTTCGTAATTCAAGCATACATGTTTCTCTACAATCAATACATAACATATAACACATAATAATCTATACCATAACCTTAAACTGCCTATGGCTTGTTTCCTGTCAAAGCCAGAGGTAAATGGGATGATATTTGAATGAATTCAACTATTTCTCTGGTTTCTCACAGAAATTTTCTACACGGTCACATCAGCAGAAAGTAGAGCATATTTAATACTACTAGTAGAGGTATTGAAGATATTCTGCAGGAAAATGGCTTGCTACTATGCTATTATTATTTCTATGAGGGCAATACAGACAAACTGCTAGGTAACTTACGTTTTCAGTTTTTTATGGTGGTCAAAGATAACTTTCTTTTTTTTTTAATTTTTTTATTATTTTTTACCGAGAACATGTACTGGTACATTGTATACATAATGATCATGATCAACATGGTTATTTTGTACCTGCACATGATACATCTTGGTTTTCCCCCCTCTTCCCCCCTTCCCCTCCCCTCCCTTCCATTCACCCACCCCTCCCTATTTGCAACAAGTGTAACTACACTAAAGATAACTTTCTTAATATGACTTGTTATCCTTAACGAAAGAGTCAAAGAACACGGTCTGACTTGAAGGACTGACCAAGTGATGGATGTCCAGAGCTTCAATCCCTGAAGTTGCAAACTTGCTGTGTGAAGGAATAGGAGTACAGGCACAGGCCTGGGGGAGCAGAAGGTGAGAGGAGGGCGCACACATTAATAAACCTAATATGAGAATGTTGTCTAGCACTGTGATAATAACAATCAGACGAACTAAACATAGACATGGTTAAAAATGAGGACTCCTTAGGAGCTGGATGGGACAAGAGAGGTTTGTAGTGAGAAACTGTTGATTTTTACCACAAGCCCTCCAGGAACAACAATAGCAGTAATAATCAACATAATTACGTTGTGCCTATTATGTGCCAAACCAAGTTCTTTATATTTATATTATTTTTCATTTTTCTTAAAAGTAATATTTCATTTCATTTTCATTTAATCTTTATAACAGCCCTATTTGATAGAAGTTGCTGTTATTGCCAGTTTACAAATGTGAAACCTGAGTCTTGAAATAAGGTCAGAGTCTTTGTACTTTAGAATTGTGTTCTGAAGTTCACACTGTTGACTGACATATGTTGATAATACTTCATTAAGGGAAAAAATGATCCTTGAGGTAATGTATTTTCAGTCTTTAGTGCCAGGAGTTCTTTTCTGTCTTCTGAAGAATTTGTTAGCTTTATCATATCAGGGAACACAACCTGCGTAAGCTTTTATGTAAACCCTCTTTTCTGTTCTTTTGGAAGCCTAGACATCAATATATTTCTCAAATGCTTACACTCTTGGTTTGGTTTCTGGTGGCACTTCCACCTTTACTTTTTCTACATGGAGCCAAACTATACAAGATAAATAAAAGAGTAAACGGACAAGTGTGTCAATAAATTATTCCTTTGCTCCCTCTTTTGTTTCTACTTTGACGATTTTATTTTAAATTCTATGCCTTTCATAATTCCTGGCACGGTTATAACTTTGTAAGAATGCGCTCTGAGGACTCCAAATATTCGAAATAGCCTTCAAGGTGTTCACTAATAAAAATTCATGTGCTGTTGAAAATGCAATAGGAGAATCTTTCCTTGGTGTCTATTTAAATTGATACATCATTTGATTCTCACTAATGAGAAGACTGCAAAACTGTTGGGTTCCGAATAGAAAACCTGGTGTTACCAGGCCAGTTCTGTCTCTCCAAGTGTGAAGAGGACCTTGTGGGACTCACAATTTCTCTGTGGATTAAAGCTTCCTAGTGTTACTAAGAGTGACCATCTAGCACTTCGACCCCACCATTTGGGAACATCGTAAAGATCCTGCAACATTGTAAAGAACTTCCATGCCTCCTAAGAGTTATCAAACTATAACTGGGCCTGGCACATTAGACTCCTCGGCAGAGCTCCGGGGGCCCCAGGAAGCTCCAGGGTGAGGGCCACATGGACCTGGAGATGCTCTAACTCATCTCCTTGGCACCAAGAAACCTCCAGTTTCAATGAGATCTTTTCATTAATGTAGGCTCTCAAAATATTTCCTTAAGGAGTATATCCTGCCTAAAAATATGGTATAATCTCCCTTTCCCCCAAGAGTAATAGATTTTTCTATCTCTGGAACCAAGATGAGATATGAAAATGCTTTTATTCAAACTAAGGAAAAAAATACTACTGGAGCATATATAGTTGTATCTCAGTCTATTTCAAAACAATCAAAGAACTCTCGGGTTACTGCAGCAGTGTCCGCTCCCAGTGGAGTCAAAATGTAAGAGGAGAACAATTTCACGGAATGTTTATACCTTAGCTAGGCATACCATGATGCTGTTCTTAGCATATGAATAGAAAAAAAAATCTTAGAACTGCAAATGCGAAAAAAGAAAAAAAAGGTTTTGCAATATGATTATTTTTATAGCAAGTGCTATCTTTAGAAAAACATTATTCACTGGTAAAATTAATTAATTAACTACCCTTTAGGAGCTGAGTGACCATTATTAAGCTATATACAAGTTTAGTTTTGAGGTATATGTTATAAGGTCAGGAATGGAAAAGGGAGATAGGATTGACTGATTTCCTCTTCCGAGGATTTATTTAGGGATCTAATTCTCTTTAACACAAATAATGCTTTTGTGGGATATATATTTGTTATTTCTAGTTTAATGGACAAAAACCAATGACTCGGGCAAGTGAAATAACTACATGTGAGCAGTTAGGAACTAGTGGAAACAAGATTCCAGCTGAAGCCTCGCTCTAAAGTCAGAACATCTTCTGCTCTATTGAGGGCCTAGAAGTAGGACTAATTCAGCCCTAAAATTAACTAGGTATGTATCTGTGTAATTGGTTTGCCCAGATTATCAAATATAAAAGGTAAAATACAACAAATATCATAAAGTGATGTGGGGATGGCATGCAGATTGGAGGAGAGACAATGAGTGCTTGGTTGTTCGATGTGCCTGCTCCAGCATGGGAAAAATGGCTATGGTGCACGGAACTGTTCTTTGTAGATGAAAAAGAGCCATTTGTTTTTGTGAGTTCTTAGAAAATAAGGTATTTTTAATTTATTTTAGGACACGTGGAATTTAAGACCTTGGAAGTAACCAATCAATGGATTTAATTTTGTTAAATGTGAAAGTAAAACCTGGTTAGTTTTGAGTTATATGTTTTATAAAAATACTTGCTCTGGCTACAGCATGGAGATGGGGCAGTGAACAGAGTTGGTGCCAGAGGGACTACTGTGGTGGTTGTTGCCAAGTGTCAAGTGTTAGTGGGGTAGATTCTTATGGAGGGGATGAAAGTGGAGACGAATATGCCTTTATGTTACATATGGTGGTCATGGAGAATAGAGAGAATAGATGATATGGGTGAGAGTCATGAAGAGCAAAAGGAAGAAATCATAGGGAGTTTCTGAGGTTTTTTTTGAAATGTCATTTAATGTGTATGTAATTTAGGATTTTCATTTTGGACAGAATGAAAACACTCATTCCCAAGCGACATATAAAAATAAATTTAAGCTATTTTAATGGAGGAGAAAATGTATTTCATAGTCTTACATGTGTTCAAACATGCATCACATAGAACAAGAAAATCCGTGAATTAAGTTTCCACTTACATCTCTGTGAATAACTCCTGTGTTTTAGGTTATGTCCAATGCCTTGGTTAAGCCTGCAAGTATTAGAAAGTGATCACTTCCTGGAAAACTTCAAGGTTTACTTTGTTGCTAAAGGTTATAAAGAAGACATTTTATTCAGTAGATTTAAAAAAACACAAGTAATTTCATTTGCTCAGGAGAGAACAAAGGGGACCAATTCATAAATTTCCCAGTGCAAGGGATCTAGAGTGCATTTGTTATTGGATTCTGATTTTCTCCACCTTTATAAAGCATTGTTCATTGTAGAGGCTCAAGCATGTTTATATAGTGAATGACCCTGTGCCCATCTTGTCTTTCAATCGGTCTGTGACCCTTTGGCAGTAGGAAAAACCAGTATCTTTTGCTTCTTTGAAGCCACAGTGACCAGGAATATGACACGATGGAAGGAAGTGAGATTTGGATCTCAGAAGACATGAATATGGAGTACAGCATTGCTGCTTATCTTTTGTTTGACTTTGAGCAAATTAATCTTGATAAATTTATACCCTTTCTTCTGTAAATTGTAATAATAATGCCTATTTTTACATGGCTGCCATGAGGATTAAATAAGAAAACTTTATCAAAAGCTTAACAGTTCTTGGGATATGTTGTAATTCTCAGTAGATCCTAGTTTTTTTCCCTTATGTATGATTTTATAGATAGACTCAGTAAATATTAGTTTCATACAGGAATAACATTATCTTCAGCGTGTCATTAACATTGGTTCCTAGTGGGTTTTGCTTTTGGGTCAAAGGGACACCCTGTCAATCCTTTCATTTTGTTGCTAATAGCTGCATAGTGTCACGTATCACAAAACTAGACTTAATGCCTGTTACTATTATAAGTGAGGACCACCAAACACAAGCCTATATAACATAATTGAGTCAGACAGATTTTAATAACTAAAATGTGAACATTAGCATTCGTGGAAATTGGAAGAAGATCGTCCCTGTTACAAGTGAAATGACTACCGGTGTTTGTAAATTTTAAAACAGCTGAATGAATTTCTACCTGTGTCTTTCAAAATGATCTTTCTATTTTCCCTTTATTCTTTTAATAGACATTTAGGCAGAATTTCATTTGAGCTTGTACTTAGAATAAAGCTAGTGGGAAAAAGAAAAACTGGTTGTCAATGAACTACTTATATTAACAATACTTAAACCCTAAGTGAAAAATCCGAGGTGGTCAAAACTCTGTCTTTCTCAAATATTGTCATTGACACTGTATTTTTATAATTATCTGCCCCTTGAAATACTAATTTAGAAGAAGATTTGGTATCAAATTCTATGCCACAATATGTGCTCACTAGTTAAGCACCATTTCTTGGGGAGAAATTTGAGAACTGCTTGTTATACACAAATAGATTTCCTAAACTTTTTAAACTTCCATAGAAGTACATCTGTTCTGACTTCTTATCAAAAGCATTTAACTCTTCTGATGAAATTCCTGTCTGTAGAGATCTGTGGGTGGTTCTTTACCACTAGGATAACGAAAACAAAGGAAGTTCAAATATGTGACTGGACAGGCATAGAATTGAAAGAAAATCTTCAGTATTATAAATATGTCAGATGGCTTCCAATTTATCTGCAGATGTAATACTACTTAGAATCTCAGTCATATTTTTTATATTACTTTCTATGGAATATTCAAAGCAGTCCTGAATATTCAGCCAGAAAAAAGAGTGAAAAACAACACACACACACACGCGCGCGTGCACACACAACAAAACACAAAACCAAAATGTAAGAAGGCAGAGGATTAATATTCAAAGTGTTAAAATATATTCTAAAACTACAGCATTAATTCAGCATGTGGATTGTGCCAGAACCGACTAGCAGATCTCTGGGAGAAGACAAAACTTCAGAAGCAGTCAGAAGCACATTTTAGAGATTTAGACATAATAAATAATAATAAAAGGGTAATAATGGGTGTTGGAATAAATAGCTGATTACTTGTATAAATTGTAAGCACTAGAAGAAAGCAGTACTGAATATTTTGCATGTGTAGATGCAGGGAAGATCCTCCTAAGACTGGCAACAAAAGCAGAAATTATAACAGAATAGATTTTATATTTAACTGTGTAAATTGTTCTACTAACTGGTAGCCTTTGTAAGACATCTTGCAGCTTTTATTCTTCATCCCTACTCTTCTAGTCTTTGAGTTATCTATTTGATCTCCTTATTCCGGATATACCTACTAACTATCTTCATCCAATGACAGCAAATTAAAATATCAGGCCATTTCTGTTTATTAAATTGCCCAAGGCTGAAAAGACTGACAAAATTATTTTAACAAGTTTACAGGGAAATCAGCATCTCATACATTTCAAATGAGCACATATATTGATATATTTAAACAACAACAACCACACAAAAAAATGGGCTTTTCTTGGGGCTGGCACTCTGGCCCAGTCTGTTGTTTCACCCCTGGGTTGATTACTTTGTTTTGGCTCCCTCCCCAGGAGCGAGGGTGAGCTCCCCAGACTGCTTATTTTTCTGTGAACTGTGCTCTGCTTCTCCATCTTCTTTGTAATTTCTAGTTTTCCTGTCAGCACCCTCCCAATTAGCAGAGATCGCGTTCTTTTCACCAAGTTGTTGCTTTCTAAGTGTCTTGATTTCAAGTCACAGAGAGGCTGTATTTTGCTACTGGTCCCTACACTGTTATTTTGGTCTCCTTCAAAAGAATAAACTCCTACACAGTAAAAGACCTAATCAAAAATACGGACAGCTGAAGAGACACTTCTCAGAAGAAGTACAAATGGCCAATAAATGCATGAAAAAATGTTCAAAATTTCTGGCTATTAGAAAAATGCAAATTAAAACAACACTGAGATTTCATCTTACTCAAGAAGGAAGGCCCATCATCAAGAAATCAAATAATAACAAGTGTTGTCAGAGCTGTGGGGAAAAAAGAACCCTTCCACATTGTTGGGAGGAATGTAAACTAGAACAACCACTATAGAAGTAAATACGGAGATTCCTTAGAGAACTGAAACCAGAAATTCTATTCAACACAACTAATCCCCTTCTAGGTATTTTCCAGAATGAGTTAAAGATATCATGTTACTATGACATATGGATACCTATATTTATAGCAGCACAACTCATAATAGCTAAATGATGGAAGCAGCCTATATGTCCAACCACAGATGAATGAATAAAGAAAATGTGTTACCGATACACAATGGAGTGCTACTGTACCATAAAGAAGGATAAGTTTGAGTCATTTGTAGGAAAATGGATGCACCTTCAGACCATAATGTTAAGTGGAATAAATCAGACACAGAAGTTTAAATACTGTGTTGTTTCTCTTATATGAGAAATTTAAAATAAATAAATTGAAGCGCAAAATAAAATATAATAGGAAACAGGGAGATAGATCTTTTGCTGAAGGGAAGGAGACTAAGAGATGAGGGGGAGAGGAAGAAAATGAAAAGAGAAGTGAGATGTGTTATGTACATGTACCAACTCCCCACAATGAATGTAATCATTATGTGCTGCAAACATGTGAAAATAAAAATAAAAATTAAAAAAATACTTCTAATCACAAAAATATTCCTCTAAAAATGTATCGGAAGCAAGAGCAAACTCTAGTAAGTGTGAAAATAGTTATCACAACATTGCTTATAATAGCAAAAAAAAAAAAAAGACAGGCCAAATATTCTTTTTTTTTTTTTTTTTTTTTTTTTTTGTGGTGCCGGGGATCGAACTCAGGCCCTTGTGCTTGCAAGGCAAGCACTCTAATCACTGAGCTAAATCCCCAGCCCAGGCCAAATATTCTTAACACAAAAATCTGAAATCCAAGCCTCCAAAATCTGAAACTTGTGGAACATCATCATGAGGCCACTAGTAGAAGCTTACGTATCTGACTTCATATAAAAGTTGACAGTCAAATTACAGGAGCAGTAAAAATAATGCATGAATTATCTCCAGGATATTTGTATAAGATTGTGTATGGCCCATAAATAAATTTTGTGCTTAGTCTTAGTCCCTGTTCCCATTTTTTTCTTTCTAAATATATAAAAATCTGAAAAAAAGCCCCGATATCAGAAACACTTCTGCTCCCAAGTATTTTAAATTAAAAAAAATACAGCTAATAGCATTTTATTAAATATTTTATAAATTAATTCTCTTATTAATCTAAAAGCTACTATAATAAACTAATTTTAATAGCTAATCAGAAAAACTGACGTTTATGTAGCCCTTACCAAGTCTATGCGAGTCACTGCATACACTAAAATGATTAGGCAGCTCCAGATCATTTGAAATAGATGGAAATATATCCATTTTGTGCAAAAGAAAATAAACTGTCAAAACTGTGAATGATACTATTTTTCTAAATAGGCAAGCATTCTATAGCATATATCCATAGAATAAATATTGAAATACACCAGTTGAAGGTAAGGTAGGATAATCACAAGCCATAATTCTTCTGGGACACTCTCTTGTCCTCAAGTAATTAGTAACAACCCTTTCACTCTAAAATAATCTCATCTGAACCACAAATCATGCAGACATACTAGTTATTTGTTGTTGTTGTTGTTACTTCCTTAGTTTTTATCTACATTCAATTGAGTCTTCAGCATATAGGTATAATTCAGGCATGGGAGACGCAATATAAAAGCTATTTCAATATGGAAGACCCAAAAGGTACGTTTTTTAAAAATATAGGCTGTAAAACAGGGAAAAAATGATAAGATATATTGTAAATAAAAAAGTTAAAAATCTTATGACAAACCCTACCCTTGTGTTCTGTCCAATATCATTTAGTTTTTTCTTGTAGAGAAGGGCTTGCACAAGTGATGAGCTATCATTTTTTGCTTAGGCTTAACAATATGACCCTTTATTGGAACAACCCCAGTCCCTTTCTAAATAAGACAGTAGTTTTTGTTTTGGTGGTGCTTGTTTTTTTAAAAGAACTATTTTAGTGAAAGAAAGTAAAGACGTGGTTCCTCTCAGCAGAAAGTGAAGTAATAAAATGTCTAATAAAAACTGAAGGGGTTTGCCGAAAGCTGTTGAACGTTCTCTAAGTAAGGAGTGCTCCAAGCAGAGAGTGGGAGAATCGTGCTGTGTTGGGGACAACATGTGCTTTTCTTCAAATACCTGGATTTGTCATGGAAAAGAGATTCGAAACTCAAATCATTTACAGGGCTGACTGGAAGAGTGGCAGGAAATGAGTCTCCAAGGGGAGCTGGAAAGCAGAAGTTACTGAAGATGCAGTGAAAAGGGCTGGGCGCAGGGAGGAATTGTCACTATGACTTCAAATGGAAGTCAGAATCTGCGTACTTCCCATTTCTGACCTTAAGAAAAGAGCCATACTGAAGTGAAACCAAGTCCTTAGAAATATCAGAGTTATATTTAGCAAGAAATGGTATTGGTGAATTTTAAATGATAAAATATACCAGGACAATCTCAGCCAGGAACCCCAAAAGTCAGCTGGTATTACTCTAAATAAGACTGACTAACCCCCCTCCATTCTATGATTTGTGCAAAGGCCAAGGTTGTCCCTATGACTTCTGCAAAATCCCGAGGGAATTCTTTTCTCAAGTGCCCTTTACATCTAAGTTCCTGGGTTAGTTCACCTCTAACACAGGCCCACACATAGGATCCCTTTTATTTAAAACGCACATTCACTCACATCCACAAGACATAGCTATCACTCACAGAAGGCATTTCTAGGAATAGGCTACTTGACAGAAAGTTTTGGGATAAAGGGAGACATTTACAATTCATTGTTAGAACTTTGGCATTTTCCATTTCTACAAATCCTGGTTCTTCTCCTTGCCATATGTTTCCCAATCTCCCCCCCATCTCTCTCTCTCTTTCTCTCTCTCCCTCCTTCTCCCCTCCCTGCCTCCCACCTCCGTCCCTCTCCTCTCCCTCTTTATCCCTCCTCTCATCCTTTCTTCTCAGATGTAAAGCCTAATGCTTTTCGTATTCTTATATACGGCAGGTTAACTCCATTTATTCCTTTCCTAGAAGCTTAAATTTTGATTCCTTTTGTGAATTTAAGCTTTAAAATTGCTCCAGTCTAATTAAATTCTTAGACAATGTGTCTTATTTCTCCATTACCCATCTGGGTGAGGTGGAGATTTTATTTTACAGTTTTAATTGTATTCCTCAATTTTGCTACCAATTCACAGATATTTTACATTTCTTACAGCGGGCAGTTAAATAATTCATACTCTATTTTATTAAATAGCCTATTATAATGAAGAGTTATTGAAGAGAGAAGAACATTTTCATTTTATCCCCAGCAGTTATTCAAGTTGGGAGTAAGTCTAAGCATTTTATATTTAAAAATTCAAAGCAATATCGTTCATCCAGTGGTATTGAGTTACCTTTGGGGCATTGAAGAAAGTTTGGGTCAGTAAGTAATATGCTGAATTCGAGAAAAATGACCTGATCTCTCACAGATTCATGCTTGTCTTTTTATTTAATGTTCATTGGATTTATAAAAAGTAGAAAAAAAAGGTTAAAACAAAAATCAAACCCAAATACATATGAAAGGAAAGAGTAAAATTAATGCTATAGGAGGTTAGAAAATGTCATGTTAAAGTTATTTCTTGTTTCTTCTGAGGTCTGTGCTTCATTTACTTATTGG
Source organism: Hystrix cristata (assembly GCA_004026905.1). Classification (NCBI taxonomy): domain Eukaryota; kingdom Metazoa; phylum Chordata; class Mammalia; order Rodentia; family Hystricidae; genus Hystrix; species Hystrix cristata. The sequence goes on from PVJO010011151.1 coordinate 58,234, forward strand.
AATAATACCTAGACTTGGGACAATGAATGCATACAAATGTGTGTCCTCAAAACTATCAGACGAAAGTTCGAGACAGAGATAAATTGATCCATGTCATAAATAATTATCTCTTTGATCCTCTGTCTTCTCTGCCTTAGACATTCTCATATAGGAAGTTACCTTCGTAATCAGTGTTCCGATGTAGCACACCTTTAGTCCTGAGCACTGTCAAATCTTTTTCTGATTGTGCTTTTTACCATGTTGACAATGATCTTTTCACCCTTTCCACTGGTTTTTCATCTGAATGCTTCCTTATGATATTAACTGAAACTTTTTTTAGACGGGAACTTGTTTAAGAATAAAACAGCAGCAAAAGTAATAAACCTGTACCCCACCCCCCAGACACTTTCTCAAGATTTCAGGGAACATGCAGGCTCAGAAAAATACGGAGAAACTGGAAGAGAATATTTCCCACAGTGGTCTTGTGTCTTTAATCAGAATGGTGCTGATTCCCATCAACACTAGTGGAAATTTGCAAACAATCATTGACCTCCAAAACTTTGTTTGGGTTTTTCCTTATAGCACTGTGTAAATATTTGTATTTATTTTGCCATTATTTTCCTAAGATAAATTAATTAATTACATGTGCATTAGTTGCTCACAAATTGGAAGGTAGATGGAATTTCATTTCATTTTTTTCCCCAGTCTCAGAAATAGGGGCTAAAATCTTTATCACAAATTCTTTAACTTTCTTCGGTAATTTAGTTTTTCAGACTTGAGTCTGTTGTTTTTGTTTCCCCCCAACTCTCGTTACAAATGGAGATTCCAAATAGTATCTGGTTAAACAAGCGGTAACGGGAGACACGTGAGTTGACGCTACACAGGTAGAGCCATTTAACATCACGCCAGCACATCTTGCAAGCTTTCTGCTTCTGCTAAGTCACTCACACCTTGCAGACCATTCGTTTACATCCGTTGTGAATGCGGAACAACCTGACATCAGCATGTGGTATGTTTTTCTTTCTTTTATCTCTTTGTCAGTCATTTAGTCGGTTAGCTCATTTGGGCCATGGTAGAGTACCATGAATCACAGGATCATATGCTTTGGGTTCACTTGCTGTTGCAAGGTGAGTTTCTCAGAAGCAGACTTTGACGTGCAGATCAGTGAGCAGGGTGCTTATTAAGGACTGCTTTGTGGATCCAACAGTGGAGAATGGAAGGGAGCAGAGTGGCTGAGGCAGCTGAGGTGGATCTTAATGAAGGACTCCACAGGGCCCAGGCGGGTGCTCTGGGCAGTGGGAAGGCTGGTTAGAGTTGCCCTGAGTTGAACATAAATGCCAGGACTTTTTATACCTGCATCAATCAGTTATTAGATATGGGTTTTCTGTGGAATAAAGCAGATCTTTGGAGGAGGCACTTTCTTAGGCTGAGGCAATCAGCCTAAGAAGATGGATGGTACCTGCTGGTCATCTTCCCACAGAGTCTCAACAACTGGGAGAAAAATGTCCTCATTCTTGAAGTTCCATGTTGCACATCACAGCATCTGCCGCACACTGTACAGGTCGTTCCGTTTACCGTCCATGTTTTGTCTAGATCAATGGCTCACTAGCTTTAAAAAAAAAAAAAGAGTACTTTTTCTCAAAACAATACTATCTTCTTTCTCAGACTGCCTAACAAATGACTCCTAAAATATTTCCACCCATATTCAGAGGCACAAGGTTTCCGAGTACATATTTGAAAACCTACTACATGAAAACTGTAGTTGAAAACTTGGCTGATCATCAGAATCAGCTGAAAAACAAACTAAGCAAAGCAAAAAGCACCTGCATCGATTCTTGGCTATCAGCGTCACACCAAGAGCATCTAGCTCAATAGACCTGAGATTGAGAACCAAGATATAAATACATACATGCATATTCATACATAGAAACACACGTTCTCATGTGTACACACATAGCCCTGTGTTCCTCCTGTGATGCTTCTATGTTGATGATTTTGGATAATAGCTTTTTCTTTATTTCTATTCCTTGTTTATTGGTTTCTTTTTTTGTTGTTGTTTTCAGTGCTGAGGATTGAAACCTGGCTCTCACGCATGGTAGACAGCTATATAACACTAAGATATACCCTCGACCATAGATAATAGCTTTTTAAAATTTAATTTTATTTATCAAGAATATGTATTTGTACATTGTATACATAGTGGTCACATTCATCATAGTTTATTTGTACCTGTACATGATATATCTTTGTTTTCCCCCCTCTACCCCACCTCTCCCTTCCACTCCTCCTCCCTTCCCTATTTACTATAGATTTATTTACATTTTTGCATTTTTCCCTTTCTTCTTTCTTTTCTTTTTCCTTCCTTCTTTTCCCTCTTCTCCCTATCTAGTTCTCTTCTCTTTTGAATACTATCTTTTTTTGCATAATATCTATTATACTCCTTTGTCTTTATTGACACTTACAGTTTCTTATATCAGAGACACAATTAGACGTGTACTCATGAATGTATGATTTATTTCACTTAAGAATATGCTCTCAAGGTGCATTCATTTACCTACACATGGCTCTAGTTTATACTTTTTATGGCAGAGTAGTACTCCAAAGTGTAGAAAAACCACTTCCTCTTTAGCCATTCATTGGCTGTTGGGTGTTTAGGTTGTTTCCAAGACTTAGCTATTACAAATTGTGTTGCTATGAACATGGTTGTGCATATATCACTGTGGTATGATGATTTTAATTATTCTGGAAGATACCAAGCAGAGGACTAACTGGGGTCAAATGGAACCTCTAGTTGAATTTTTCTGAGAAATGTCCACATTGACTTCCACAGTGGTTGGACCGGTCTACATTCCCACCA
>PVJO010011152.1:0-61009 GCA_004026905.1 Hystrix cristata
CCATGACTTTAAGGAGGCTGGAAGTAGGAAAGGCCCTGAGCAGAGAAAGTAGGGTAGAGGCTCACTCAGAAGCGAGGACTGGATTGGCTCCTCTTGCCATTGGCTCTGTTTGCTCCCCAAATCTGCCTCCTGCTTTCCAGCCTGCAAAAAGAGCTGGAGGGGCCATGCAGTGAGAAGGGCTGTGTCAGCGTTCAGGCCCACAAGTTCTCAGAATGGTGCAAAGAGCATCAGGACTTTGGAACATCACAGAGTAGAGACCTTCACCTCCCCTCAGCAGTCCGGCTTCTGGACCACCAGGAGCTGCTGGAGCCCCACGGGGCTGGTTCCTGGCTGTGGTGCAGTAGGGACCAGGAGGGAAATGGATGGAGGGAGCTCCTGAAGCTCCCAGAAAGACAAAGACAGTAGAGAAGAGAGAGAGAGCAGGATGGAGAGGCCTAAGCTGGGCCTCCATCAACCTTTGACAGGGGAAAGTGAGACCTTTCTCAGGTCAGCCAGCAGGTGTGGACTCAACTTATTCTTTGACCCAGCCTGCCTTGGATTAGAAGGGAAAGGGGAGAATATGGCAGAAATAGATGGGAGGCAACTGATAGGACCCTCCTGTTCCTACCACAGTTGTTGGAAGAATAGCATAAACATCTTGATCTGCTCATGCAGGGACACACTGCACTCTGGAACCTGCACATAGGACATGGGCACCATGGAGTAGGACAGGAGGCAGTAACACAGCTCACGGGGAAGTGACCTTCGGGCAGAGCCGGGGAAGAACCGGTTCTGCATTCTCTCAGGCTCCTGCAACCGTGAAGGGACAGAGCAGGGTCCCAGGAGGATGTCAGCTGGGCTGATATATCTCCGTAACCTGGCCTGTCTTCTTGCATGGGCCATCAGAGTCAGCATGGCGGAGAGGTAGAGCCCACAGAGGTAAATGAGCCAAGAAGTATGTTCGAGTGCCTCTTTCTAAGGAATTCATCCTACAGGACAAAGAACATGTGCTCAGAGACAACTATGAGGGTATTCATGGCAGTCTTGTTTACAGCTAGAAAAAATTAGTAACAACCTAAAAGCTGCATATGATTGCACAATAATTTATTTAACTGACTCGCTTTGGTAGAGCTTAGTGACATGTAAAAATATTGGTTATATATTGGTGAGTGAAGAAACACATCCACAAATAATCGGAACAGATGATCTTTTACTTTTTTATAGTGGAGAGACTGGTTTTCTTTTCTGAAGTATATTTTCCAGTTTTTGTGAGTAAACTTATATTGCTTTTTCAAATAGAATTTTTTTTCAAGTAGCAGAAGGTCAGAGGACAGAGCTAGACAGAAGGACTGTGGGGATGACAAGGCAGAGTACAAGGTGGCTTGGGGGTTGGCAAGGGAAAGACTCACTCGGTCTCAGCCTTCCTGTGCATCATTTCAGCTCTGTACACCCACCTCCACCTCTTCATCCATTGTCAGTGTCCCCAAGGGAACCTCATTTGAAGAAATGAGTCCCTTTCCTTTTATATGCACTGTCTCATTCATTCAAGACACATCGAGGGAGTACTTTCTATGTGCCCTGAGTTAGGTATCGCATAGCTGCTTCCTTAGCATTGGGTAAAAAAAAGGCAGTGTGCAGGGAATGAGGCATGGAAGGGGGTCTGGGGGAGCCCTGAAGTGGAAATTCTTAAGCCTGAGGCTCCAGGAGGACGAAGGCCTTCTTGAGAAGGCAAAGCCACAGCTATGCAAAAGACAGGAAAACAGTGTCTGTGCTCAGAGGCCAGAGAGGAAGCTGAAGGACGGAAGTGAGCCCATGCTGGGGGCTGTGTCTTAGAAGGGAGCAGGAGCCCCTGCCGGCAGCCAGAACAGACTCCTTTAAGGGGTGGTGGTCTCCCTTCCCACTTCTCCCTCAATCAGGGACCCACATTGCCAGGGTCCCAGATTCTTTTAATGGTGGGAAGTGTCCCTTCCCCATTTTCTTCTCAAGCAGTGACACTCTTCCCAGGGTTCCTGGGATATAACAGAGAGGAAGGTGAGGGCCACATTCCTTTGGCCACCTTAGGAGCCCCAGGAGGTCTATCCTCCCTGGGCCTGCTGGGCCACCCAAGGCAGGGAGGTTGGCCTCCATCTGCAACAGCAAGGGCAGGGGAGTCCCCAGCTGTCCACTCCCCAGGCCCTGTCTGCACTCCTATTGGAGCCTGGCTTCCGGTGTTCTAAAAATGCCATCAATCTGGTGGTTCTGGGCAGTGGACAGGCAGGACATATGCTGGCACTCAGGCTGCCCCTTCCCGTGGGCTCGAAATGCAGTGTTTACCCTGTGAGAAAAGCCTTATTTTTAAGCACTTCCCCTGACACAGACCTTGATGGATTCCATTACAAAATAATTTATAACCAAGGAGTCCTTCAGATAAATGAAGGTGACTTCTCCCTGTGTTTCTAAAGGCCAGACCAGGGTGAGTAGGCAGCCAAGTCCCTGGCTCCTCCTCATGCTCCCTACCCCACCAAGGAAGAGGGGGGACCCAGGGCACACGCAGGTTAGCCAAGTCATCACACCTAGAAGAGTCCTGACTTCTCCTCCTCTCTTTGCTTTTCCTACAGCCAGTGTGAAAACCAAAGTAAACCGAATGAGCAACCATCCTTGGGTACACCACACAGATCTGATTTCCCCTCCAAAACTCTGACAAGGCAAACAGAACTCTTCTCCTAGGAAGGTTGTTATCATTCCTCCCATTCCAGGCTTCCTTCCCCTGGGGCTTTGATGCTTCCACAAATCACAAACAGACAGAGCTGGAAAAAACCTTAGAGATATCCTGGATCAGGGCAGCCAATACCCAGCACAGGGACCATCATACCTCCTCAGCCTGCCTTGGCAGACATCATTAATCTATCACAGCACTTACTCCTGTCCAGCCTGCTACAGAGCTCAGGATCTTCAGTATAACACCCCAGGAAGTCAGTGCCCCTCCTCAGCAGTTGCCAGACCTATGATGGGAAAACGAGGCCTGGAGAAGGCAACGGCTTAGCCAGAGGTGCAAAACAGGAGGACACTGGAACAAGTCATGGTGCTGTGTCTGGTCCACCTGCCCGCATGGCTTTGTCATCAGGATAGGCCTGCTGCAGTTCTGAGATGCTCGCCCTTCCTGCACCAGCCCTGCCCGCCTCAACTCTGTCTCCTTCTCCTCAGAGGTCAGCTTCACAGTGCAGCCTCCTCTCCAGCTGCGACACCAGGGCACCTAATTATTCTCTCTGTGTGCATCAGGAAGAGCCGCATTATGTTTAAGTAAATGTAGCTAAGAGGTGCCGCATCTCAAGAGAAGGTCAAGTGCTGCATATGTATAATATAAGATTAAGATTTTTTCCCCTTCTGTGGTGTACTTGATAAAATAATTTTGCTGTGACCTTTACAGAAACCCAGGAGTAAAAATGGGCACAGTGGAATTCCCAGCTTCTCCCCAGGTCACAAAGTCATAAACACATAAATCTGTAGCAATATTACACAGTATTCGAGTGGTGACAAGTGAACAAAAGAAATGATTTTTACTTTTCAGTAATGACAGAGCAAAAGCCTTGAGGCTGAAATTCTCCAGCTGAATGACCAGAGTCATCTGGACAGAGGAGGGACAGGAATCCTCCCTACTCTGTTCTGGTCTCGGCTGTGTGGTATTGCAGACATGGGCCACAGACCTCCATAGAGGAAGGTCAGAGCTAAGTGGCCTTTCTGAGGTCATGTAGAAATCAAAGGCAAGGCTAGCTGGCTGTGCCACACCTTTGCCAGGGAACTGTGGTGCGGGGACGGGTGCTGGCCCCATCTCTGCTCTTTAAACTGCAGTGATGGGGGCGTAGCATTTGCAATTCAGTTCTGAGACTGTGAAATGACCATGAACCATAATCAATATTGAAATAATAAGGTTATATTCATCCCCAAAGAGTCTCCAGGTAGGAGGGAATGTGTCACACTAGACACTTGCAGGAGGTTTCATTAAAAGGCTGAAGGCAGACAGATTTGGCAGAATCTACTTTGTGTGACCCGTGATTTTTGCTCAAGCCCTCACCAGTCTCCACATAGACTCTGAGCGAAGAAGGGGGCTTGCAGGCTCTGACCAGGGAAAATGCTCCCGAGCCATGAGCAGAGCCAGCCCTTGACACCAGCCCTAGACACCAGCCCTGGAGGCCGTACACATGACCTGCGGGTGCTGCAGATCAGGACAGCTCTGAGAGGGCTCCCCTGGGAGACAGGCTGCTGAAAGGGTGGGATAGCTGTGCTTACTGAGTGACCATTTATTCCCAGGTGCAGAAAGATAATTTCCAGAGTGCTCTGGGTCCTCCCTGTTTGCAGCTTTCTGGATGAACATTAGCATCGCCCACTGCCTTCAGGTTTGTCAGTTAAACATGATTAAGGGAGAAGCCTTCAGCAAAGATCAGAGGTGTTAAGGATGCACTTAGCACTTAGATCTCAGTGTGCACTTAGGAGAAGCAAAAGCCATTCAACTGAAGGCACTCGTAAGGGAGGCCTGGGGAAGGAGTGGTGGGCACAGACTGGAGGGGAGGCCCAGAGCAGTTCGAGATGTGTGGGCGAGCTGGCCCTTCTGAGCAGCTAGAAAACCGACTTGCCCACAGCAAGCGGCAGGGCACACATGCAGGCTGGAGGAACGGCGGGACCCTAGTTGCGCGGTTGGGCTGCCTGGTCCCTCCGCTGCTGAGGAAGGAGCCTGCTGTCCCTCACCCGCCCTTGCCCCAGGCCTTTGGAGACAGCACAGCACAGGCCTCTTATTCAGTGAGAGACTGGATGTCCTGTGATGCAGAGGACGGCAGGGGCGGAGGACACTGTGCCACCTGATGTGTCTCACTGCCACAGCAAAGTTGTGTCCCAAGCCGGCTACTTCCTGTTAAAATCAGCTACAAAATAAGGCTAATATTAATAATAAATTTATTAATAATAATTGGCAACATTTAAATATTTCTCGTGGACCAGGTACCTTGCTCATAACGACTTCATTCTCACGACAACCCTACCGGACATGTGCTACGATCATTCCCGTCTCACATATGAGGAAACTGAGGCACTGACGAGCTTATTACCTCGTCTCGGGTCCCACAGTGGCAATACGGCCGGGAGGTGAATGCAGGCTGCCTGACTCCAGAGGTCCGAGAGATCATTGGATGGAGTATTTTAAAAGGGAGTAAATTTACTTGCAATCGATAAAAACGGGTGTGAATTGTGTTAGACATAACCATGCGCACCTGACTTCCGGGGTAAAGGAGCACCGTCTTCGGCACACAGTACCGCTCAGGGGCTGCAGGCAGCAAGCTCAGCACCTTTCTGAGCTTCCGTTTCTTGACTGTGAGAACCGACTGACAGCAGTACCTGCCCCACAGACTCATTTTGATGATTAAACGGCCACCGTAAAAATGCTGGCGCCGTACCTGTCATGCAATAACTGCTTGATTAAAAGTAGCCGCGAATATTTTCTGTTATAAAACAACGATGTGTTCACTATAGACAAAGTGTCATCACCTTACTCATGTTTCTGCTTTTTAAAGTCAACATTTGTCCCACCATGTGGGACACTGCCATCGAGATTTGGTAATGCATACACATTGGTTTGAATTGCTAAGATCTAAGGATATAAGCAGAGAGTAGTGCCCTATGTGACTTCTGGGAAGTGAACTTCGAGAGAGAAAGATAGTTCTTCTGCCCTTCCTCATTCTTGCTGGCTAGAAAGTAGACTTGATGGCTGGAACTCAAGCAGTTATTTTGGATTGTGAGGCAGAAAGTGTGTACTAAAGATATCACAGCAATAAGACATAATGCAACTGAGTCTCTGACGTCCCCTCTGGGGCTCCGTACCAGCCTGCGGCTGGATTTATTTAAAACGAGAGGAGAAAACTATGTAAAATATCCCCCCACTCTCTCTCTCTCCATCTTATTTTTTTTGGTTTCTTATGGACAAATGTAATTCTACAATACTATATATTTTCAATTAAATTGTATAAGAAAGAAACATTTCCATTTCACTGTCAATGTCGTGGAAACTCTGAGAAGTAAAGCAACTCGCCCAATACCTTCCAGTTACTCTCGGACAGAAGCGGAATTCAAAACCAGATCTGCCTGCTATCAAAGTTGATGCCTTTCCTAGTTGTTTGCTGTGGAAAGTTACCCATGGGGGTCATGGGCCTTCTGCATTTATTGCACAAAGACTTGAAAACTCACATGTTCAAGTGCATTGGCATGGTAGGAAAGGGACGAGATGCATTTCTCTTCTGCTTGCTGAGGGTACCTTGCCCTGCTTTTCCTGCCTTCAAGAGAAGGACAAGCACAACCAAAAACTATGGTCTATGTCACTTGCCGGCTCTGAGTCCCTTGCAGCCCCCGCCTGCTTGAATTTTTGACCAGATGTAAGAACATGATGTATGGCTGTGGTCGCTGGGTATTCTACAGAGGCCTGCTCTGAAAGGCAGATCCATCTTTCCGGTGGCTTCCGAGGCTCACAGGGAAGTAGACAGAGCACGAGTGCCGGTGGGACCAGCTGCATTTTCCAGAGGATGCTTGGGCAGCTGCACAGCAGGATGGGCGGGGACACTCACTGACGCTCACAGCTCCTACCTCCAGCGGGTGCCGGCTTCCTAGGACATTGGCGTTTGCTGCTTGCATGACCTGTAGTTATAATTCTTCACTGACACCCAGGCCAGGCACAGCACAGGAGCCTACAACACGTATGTGTCCTTCCCAGGGAACTTCAGCATGGGCCGTGCATGCAGAGGTAGTGAGCCTGCCACCCATCTGCAGGAGGGCACAGAACAGAGCATGCCAAGCAAGCCGCATGCCTTTAAGCTTGGATTTCATCCTCATCAGGCTAATCATCATTATAATCCTATGAAACTTCATTATTGAATTCCCCCTTTACCATTTCTACACGCAGTGCGCATTTGTTAATAACCAAGATAAAGGTCCATAAAACAATATTGCTCCCATGTAACATGTCTTTCTCCTCATTCTCAATAAGAATCCAGAATTTCATCGGAGGAATGTAAGCCATTCACCAAGATGTGTCAATTATTTCAAGATGACAGGTATTCGATTCCCAAACTCATCAGTGGGGGCCGAAAATGTACCGGTTCATCAAGCAAAGCACATTTCTGGAAGCGCGCTCACCATTTGGGAGTCAAGAAATAATTGCAATACCAACACCTTGACTTTCTAATGGAATTTTTCAAGGAGCTAAAGGATTTTGACACGTCCCCCCGCCAACCTACTCTCAAATTTATCTTCTTTGTAGGCTTCTGAAATGATGAAGGCACTGGTGTTATTTTTCCCATTTTATAGAAGAAGAAACTCAAATTCTCAATTTAGAAGCTGAGTGACTTACATCAATGAAGCATGCTTGAGGCAAAGAAAATACAACGTGCCAGGTCCTTCACTCTGGGGCTCCAACCGCTGAACAACACGGTCATTACTCCCCGGGTCCAACTCCTGAGCTGGCTGCTTGGGCTCTGCTGAGGACAGGAAGTAGAATTCCGACCTCCAGGAACACAGAGGCTAGCAGGACAAACCAATGTCCCCAGTGATTACAAGACAGCATACGAATGTAACAGAGAAACATGTCTATAGGTGTGTAGAGAATGGGCAATCTGCTTTCTATATTCATTGGGAAAAACAAGAGTCCTCCTTGAAGAGGTGACAGCTGACGTGGCTTTTAAAGCATGAGTAAGAGTTTACTTAGACACAATGAAGGCGGACACTCCAGGTGGAGGGAATGTCATGAGTAAAGCCAAGACAGTAGAACAGTCAAAGACGTATGGCAGCTTGCTAGGGCCCTTGTTGTCCACCCATCTTCAATAAAGCAGAAGATTTTGTCTTCATGGGGAAAGATGCTGGGTGTTTTGTATAGGTTGGGAAGTCTTGAAGAGGGGAAGAGGTTGGACTGAGTCTTGAGGTAGGTAAAAATCATGGGTAAGTTTTAGGAATATCTACCCCACTGCAGTACTGACCCAGGTAGGACCCCACTCTCCTGGGTAATCCTTTCTGCCCTCCAACTTTCAATCTCTTAGAGCTGGTTGAAGATCCTTGTGGGGCTGTTTGATTCGGAGTGGCTGGGTGTGGGGAGCTCAGCCCTGGACCAGGCTGCCCAGGCTTCCTAACCCCAAGGTGGCACTCTCCTACTTCTCCCCAGCATATCTGTGCACGTCCTTAGTCCATGGCAGAACTGCAGAAGGGATGCTGGCAGGAAGCTTCCTCCTTCTCTCCTCAGCCCTGGCCTTTCCTCTAGACATTTGCTGGTTCCTTTCTCCTGGGGAGGCCCCTCTCTGCTCTTAATCAAGGCTGCACTCCAGACCTGCGCAGGGCCCACTGTGGATTTATGATTTAATTTGTGTGTATGGCACTAAGAAATGATTTCAGGGCTGGTCACTTAAGAAATGATTAAAGACCATCATTTCCAACCCACATCACTCCCTGGGGGAAGGGAAGTGGTTTGAGACAGAAGGAGCTGTTAATAATATGCTGAGATGGACGTGTGGCAGGGGATGCCAGTCACTGGGGGACAGAGGCGGGGAGGGCAGGCCTGGACGCCTCCTTGCTGTGGGCTGTGTGTGTGTGTGTGTGTGTGTGCGCACACGCACACGCACGCACTGGGAAGCACCTGAAACTGCTGAGACACCGTGGTCTGCAGAACAAGAGGAGCCAGCCACAGCAGACATTTGCGATGCTATCTCTGAACAGACACATTCCAACCACAGCAAGCACAATAAAACCCAGACCCAGCCTCCACTCCTTGGATCTTTACAATCTCAGGGCAGTAAACCTGGGCCCGAAAGTGGATGATTTCAGTGTAGAGGAAGAAAACAACAACCCGTAAAGGCCCAGCCTTCTAGAAGCTTTCCATGTGTTGACACAAACCGGAAACTCACGCTCAGGAGTTCTAAATCACCTTTGACATCTCTTCTCAGCGAGCAGCCAGATGTCACACTATCAATTTATGAGGTGTGGCTATAAAATTCTGAGACTTAGTAACGAGCTTCAAAAGACACACTCAGCTTCCCTCCAGGAAGGAGGGAAGCCAGGGCTGCTCTCAGTATCTGGTCCCGCTAAACGTTCCCACAAAACACAGCTGAGCCTCGGAGCAAGACTGCTCCACAGGTGTGGTTCACTCTGCGAAAGCCAGGAGGCAGCAACGGGGCAGCGAATCCAGCCTCAGCGACAAGTCCAAAGACCTCAAGTCCAGAACCAGTTCGTAAGCCTTTGCTACCTGCGAAGTTACAGACAAGTCCTACTGCAGCTTCTCTGAGCCTCGGTGGTCCTGTCTGGGAAATGGGGGCAAGAGGAGTATGAACAACTCCCTTGCTTTTGCTTTACGTTAGTGAATACACACGAGACTTGATTTTGATGTTAACTGTGGTGCTCAAAGCTACTCATCTGACCCTCGACCAAATCCATCACGCTAAATGACATTTTGATTTCTTAAGCTTTTATTTTGGATAGCAAAAATTTCTATGCATACACATTCTAATTTATGTTCTATAACAACTCTTGGTAAAAGAGACAAGGAGCAGCTAGAAGAAGGGACCACAGAGAGGACCCCGATGTGACAGCAGTGAACCTCAGGCACGCTGTGCAGCCAGTGGGTATGACTAGCCCTCTCCGGATGGCCCTTCTTCCACAGTGAGACGAGAGGTCAGACTAGACTCACAGACCTACCGTCCTCTGAATATGGGCTCACTCCTTGTCACTCAGGCATCACGAAGCCAATCAGCACACACCAAATCACAAAGCAAGGGTCCTGTAGGACACTAGGGAGAGCAAACTCCAGCCCGCGCCACGAGCAGTGCCTGCTCTAGTCTTGCAAAACCCCCTTCAGCTCCGTGAGGCTCATCTGCACGGGAGCGCCAGCCTTTGCGGGCCGCAGACCCGGGTAAGCGGGGACACCCAGGAAGAAAGGCTGCGCGCACCCGGTGTGTCGAAGGCAAGGTGGAGGCTCAGCTCATCGGGATGCGGGCTTCCTGGAGAGATTTTCTCATTAGTCTGCAGGGTTTCTCCATCAATAATGATACCAACCGTAATGAAGACAAATATTTTGCAATGAACTGTCGCTTTTTCACGTAGGAAAAAGCTATTCAAATTAAAGACGCTTTGGTCTCTCTCGCCTTTACATTTATTTCATTTTCTTGGCATATCTTTGAGCTTAGAACAATCTATTATTGAAAAAGCAGGCAGAGGGAGAAACACACTCAGCAAAGCTTCTACCCACTGCCTAGATAGCTGCTACCACAAGCCCCACGGAGCTGCTACCGTCACCTGCCCACAGGAAATGAGGGAGGGGGACCAAGTGACACTGAAGCCTCGTGCAGACCAGCCCGGGACTGCCTGGGCTCCCGGAACACTAAGGAAGGGAGGAAGAGGGACACACAGCGTGTGATGGACTCATTTGGCCTTTATGATTATTGTTTTTAATGTGAAGCTTTAATTAGCTTGACATGTGTGTGTGGCACTAACTCCTGCCTACTACACACATAATTAAATCTCCGGTTAGCAAAGTGGGAGAACAGCAGGTAGGCGCGTCACCACCTCCCACCTGCCGGGCTGGGGAGAAGGTGCCCCTCAAGATGGAGATTAGTCTTCCCATCCCAACCCGGCTCCTCTCCCTCCCCACCCAACTAAGCGCAGCTCTTGCGCCTGCAGGCCTCAGAGCCTCGCCCTAATGCTTCCACCTCCCGTGTTTTCTCCCTCTGTCTGTAGCACTTCTCCTGCGGATGGTCTCAGCAAATGTCCCAAAGCTGGTGCTTCCCTGGCCCGCGTGCGGCTGTCACTGCATCCTGTCATCTCTGGGTCCTGAGCTGTTGTCTCATCTCCTTCTTTCTGGCCCTGACTTGGTCTGGCCTTGGTCTCGTGGCCAGCTCCCTAATCTTTCCTTCGGCTGCTTGCCCCTTCTCTACACCCGCAGGAGGGAATTTATAATTCGGACCTAATGGGGCCCTTTCCCGGCTTTGGATTTGTTTCATATGTTGCAGTACTGGGGATTGAGCTACAGTTGAGCTACAGCTGAGCTACAACTCCAGCTTTTACATTTTATTTTGAGACAGAATCTTACTAAGTTGCCCATGCTGGACTCACTTACAGACCTCCCGCCTGCTGAGTGGCTGGGATCACAGGTGTGCACCGTGGCACCTGGCTGTCCCTCTCACGCTCTTGACAGTGGTGTTCAGGGCCCTGGGCTGGGTCTTTGACAGCCCCTGCAGGTGGGCTAATCGGACCTAGCAAACTTTCCAGCTTTGCCCCGTCCCTGCCTTCCTATTGCTGCCTAGAGCAACACGCACAGGAGACAGAGCCCTGGGAACAGGCCTGCCTGTAACGATCCGGTTTCCTCTGCTCGCCTGTCCCTGCTGCGCAAGGAGCCCCTACCTGTGCGGGGTCCCTCCTCCTGGAAATACATCTTGCTCTGTGCTAGCTGTACATCACTAGGTGCCCCAACTGCAGACTGTCCCACACTGGAGATGGCTGTCTGCTCCCCTGTCAGCCTCCCCCAGCCCCCAAGCTGCTCCCAGTACCCTGTGTGTCTCCACCTGCCAAAGCCTAAGCAGCATTTGTGGACTTCTGCAGAATGGGCAAAAAAATTGAGTATATACAAGAAACTTTAAGGGCTTCAGCTTTTTTTTTTCTCCTATATGTCTGTAGTAATCTTTGAAGATTTTGTTTCTAGATCCCACTATCTGGAGTGCCCTTCTCTCTCAACTGTAAACCTGCAACATGTCCTATTCCGTATGCCTTAGCTCACGTTTCACTCTGTTCATGAATCAATCCCTCATTTCTCTGTTGGCATGAATGTCTCTTTCCAGAATGCCTGCTAAACATTTAATAGGATGTGGAATCTGGGAGTCCAGGTATAGAATGTTTTACTAGCTGTGTGGTGACCACAGGAATGTCACCAGTCTTCCACAGCCTCAGGCTCCCGTACATAAATTCAGAAACGGAGTAGTACCCACCTCATGAAGCTATCTAGAATTAAATGCGGCAATCCATATACAGTGAGTTGTTAAAGAAGCGCTCAAAAGAGTTGGCTCACAACCACCACCAGCACCACCACCAGCACCACCACCACCACCATCATCTGGTGTGTCTGAAACACTGGTTCTATCCAGGTCAGCTTTGGACGCAGCTGTGCCAAGGCCTCATCCAACACTAGTGGCTGTTGAACTGAGTTAATTGTAAGACTACCCCTATATCCACAAAGGGTCTTTGGCCTGCTTGTCTGACCACAATTTTCCTGCAGTTCTCCCACTGAACCCAGAGCTTCACCCAGGCTCTTCCCTTCTATTAGTGAGTTTTTTGAGGGCAACAAAGGCTTCCTGTAAGCCTCCGAGTCCTACCTACAATGCCAATCATTCATGTTGAGGAGAGCCTGCATTTTATGCCTCCCAGCCTGAGCCTTCTGCTCAGATCTCCCCATTCCTGCTGCTGTTCCATCTGCCTTGCAGAGAGGCATGCACAGGCCTCTTCCCCTACTTCTCCTTCCTCCTCCCAGGAGCTGTGGTACAGCTCTGAGCTTTCTGCACACTGCAAAAAGGCGAGCCTTCTGTGTTTTTCTTTCCTCTTGAGGCAGACTCTGCCTCTACATGGACAGCAATTGCCTTTTGGGTCTTGAAGGGGTCACAATCCCATCTGGATGGATTGTCAGTTGAAAAATTGGCCCCATCACCTGTTATGAACTTCTCAGGCTCACAGGGACTGGAAACGTGAGAACTACATTTCCCAGAATTCCAGGCTGAGGGGTGTGGGACTAGAATCCACCAATGATGTGCCACTTCCCAGATATGGCAGGGAAGAGAAGCAGCAGCTCCAATCCTGCTCCCTGGGCAGTGTGGGGAGCAGGCTATGGGTTTTGGCAGATGTCAACTTTTGTAGGGACCACCAGGTATTTGGTACTCACCACCTGCTTCGGTACTAGAGGTGCCCATGAACATCACTGGTAGCGTCTTCCCACTACTGGACCCCGAAAGTGGCCAATCTAAGAGTGCGAAGTGACCTAGTCTGACTTTTATCTTTCCATCACTCTCAGGAGTTTTGCAAGCACCTACATTCTTATGTCGAATCTGATTCTGCTTGAAATAACCTGGAAAATTTCTATATAACTTCTGCACCTTCACCTCAGACTTAACAAACACCTTTTTTTAAAAAAAAAAAGAAATTTTAAAAATTTTTCCTAAAGATTTATGCCAAATATTCTGAGACTTTAAAGGAGCATACTCAAATGTACACAGGACTATGAAACTCCTCAAAGAGTCTACTTGCTCCAGTAGAGTAAAAGAGCGGAGAAGGTGGAATCCTATACTCCCCTCCTGTATTTTATCCCCTCCCTTTCTCTACCTAACTCTTCTCCTGGCCTCTCTAGATGGAGATGGGATGACGATTTGGACTGGAAGGTCTCCGTCTGAACTAGAAAAACCTGGAAGTAAAAGTTACTGTCAACATTGAATACCCAGTGGTTATATGCCAGGCATTGTGGGAGATGCTGTACCGAAATTACATCATTTAACTTTGAAAATGACACAATAACCATCACAATAATTGCAGCAAATAACCACCATGGGCAAGCATTCATTCAGCTTGAAGTGTTTTTCTAAGGGCTTAGCCACACTGTCAAGTTTGATTCTCCTGTCAGCCTATGACATAGGCGCTGTCATTGTACCACTTCAGAGATGCACTTCAAGGTACAGGGAGGTGAAGTAGCTAGATTGAGCTTGACTGAAGTTTGGGGAAAGTGTTTTTTAAAATCCTGACCAGGACCTCCAGCCATTTTCACTGGTCCTCAAATCCTACAGATACCCAGTAGTCCCACAACCACAATCACCCCACTTTCTGGACTCCTCTCACACTGCCGCCCTTGCCCAGGACCACACTCTTAATTCTGTCCAGACATGGACTCTTGAGGGATCTGCCCTTGCCCCACCTTAAGTTTCCCCAAGGGTAATCCGATTAAAACTATTCACCCTTTAGCATCAGGAAGGCTTTCCCCAGGAATAATGTTTTTTCGAACAAATCTGAGTAACTTTATAGCTACCTGCAGGAATTCTGGTTTTGGTCAGGAAGGTTCTGCTCATTTTTCCTCCTACCCCTCTACTTTCTCCGCTAGGCCCACTTTCCCTTTCTGAAATCTGGCTCAGGGCCCCTCCACTTCCCGTGAAGCCTCCATCTGAGCCCAAGTTTCACCTTGCTGACAGCGTCACACCTGGACTGGGCTTTGCAGTGACATCTCTTCTTCCCAGGAACCTCCTCTTTTCCCACCCTACCCCCCTTTTCCATCCTTGCAAGTAACTCCCTGGCTGGGGAATGAGTGGGACTCAGGGAGAGATGATCACTACCGTGACAAGACCAAGGGGCACTGCTGGAGCCTAGCCCATCCTTTATTATCTCCCACAGCCCCTAAAGCTACCCCAAATAAGCAGGATGGATCCCTGTTACACCAATATCACTTGTGTCAGAGATGGTGTCGCCCCTTTTCTTTAGCTAAGGGCACCCCTAAGTCCCTTTTGTGCCCTGGGTTCCTCTGGATTTATGTGTGTGGACTGCAGTGGCCATTTTTACACAGACGCTTCAGCCACCCCATACCTTGGGGAAGGGAGAGAGTTGGGGTGACCGGTGACAGGACAAAATGCAGAGGAGGCAAAGCCACAACAAAGAATGAGCTGTGTCTCTGGATTCCTCTGCAGTGCCTCCAAGAGAGGGTACACGGGGACAGTAATTAGCGTACACACAGCCACACATGCACAAATTGCAGAACCATTATTTTGTAATTTCCATAACAAGGCCTTTGGAATAATAATCAAGCTGAAGGGAAAGGGAAGGAAAAGAGCCCTGAGGGAGCTCAGGGCTGTGCCTCAAGGCCTCCTGCCCAGCTTGCCACCATCACATTGAAAAGAACAGCTGGGCTCCAGGAGGCTGAGCTCTGATTGAGGCTTCCTCCCACCTGGGTTTCAGAGAACAGCCTTCCAGAGCATTTACTCTAATGGGGTGAGGGAATTGGCGGCAGCAGCAGCATGGAAAGGCTACACACAGCACCGACTAGATGAAAACATCGGCCCATTTAGATGGAGACTTGCGTCCCATTTGGATGAAGGTATAGGGAGGGCCCTTTGGTAGTAGACATGGATCCCACTTTGGATGGAGGCATGGCCCTCCTCCAGAATGAGGCATAGGTCCCATGTGGATGGAGGCCTGGGCTACCTTTCGATGGAAGCATGGATCCCACTTAGATGTAAGCATGGGTTACCCTTTAGATGGAGGCATGGGTCCTCTTTTGGATACACGCCTACCTCTCATTTGGATGGAAACATGGAGCTCATTTGGATGGCGGTGCTGATCCAGAAGTAGATTGCCATCATTTTGTAGGCTCAGAGCTCTATCATTCTTTTATTCTAGCCTTCTGGGTCATCACTGCCCAAGCCAAATAACTTCTATTGTTTTTAACTTCCTCCCACATTTCAAGATCTTTCCTTCATTGGCTTCTTTCAGGCCCACCATTTCCTGCTGCAATCACCTAAGAAAGACGAACGGCCAGGTTTCTCCCGACACAGCACATGCTAGATCCCAGCGCTCTCCACTTCTCTCTCATGTAGATGGTGCCAGCAAAGTCCTTCTCTGTTCATTTTCTCATCAGCACACTTTATGAACTGCTCTGGCAGAAGGCCTTATTCAGAGAGCAGCGGCCAGAGCAGGTGCTGGCTTCACAGTGCCCAGGTCACAGATTGCAAAGCACAGACAGGGCTGAAGGCCCAGGCTTCTGCTACCGGATGTTACAGATGCAGGAGGTGGGCGTGTGACTGCTCTTTCCTGCCAGCGGGGCCAGGGAGTTGTGCTTGGTGTGTCATGCCCATGCTGGCTCCATTCCCTCCAGGAGACAGACAGCCTGGGGGCCCCCGAGTTCTCGGAATGCCTCTATCACAGAGCACGTCAGCTTCTTCTTTACTTCTTTCCACTCTGCTCTCCAAGCTGGCTGCAGCAGCTTGCCTTGAAGGTCTCCAGCTTTCCCGCCCTGGTTCGTTAAAAGTCTGGCCTCCCGCCCCATCGGATACACTCTCGGTGGACACCCAGGGGAACACAGGAATTGGACACCAAGTGCTGGGACTACAACCCAGGCTCCGCTGCTAATTGCTTTTCAAACCTCAGATAACTGGCTTTACCCTCTGGACCTCAGTTCTATCATCTGCAAAATGGAGTGATAATAATAGCACCTACTTCAAAGGGTTTTGCGAGGATAAAAGGAATTGACACTATTACATGCTTTCTTTAGAGTCTAGCACATAATAAAGTCTCCAAAATTCGACTCGAATTCCTGAGGAGCTGGTTTATACTCAGAAGTAAATGACCAAACCAACAGCAGGGATCAATCTTCAAGAAAATAGAGAAGGTGTCTTGATCCCGAAAATCCAGCCGATTCAACTACAAAAGACATTCACTGCTCCTGAGCTTCTTATTTTATTTGCTGGGTTGTAGCCCCTGCTCTGACCCCACCCGCAGCACCAAGGGCCTGTCATGCATCTAAAACTCCATATGTTTCCCTCATCCCACGTCCCATACATTGTTCCTTCATGTCCTCTCCCCCTGACAGTGAGCTCCTACCACATCTTCCCCTTCCTTAGGTTGGAGGCCACTTCCGACAAGTGTAAGTCCCGTATTCCCAAGGCCCGGTGGTGTACACTAGACAGCAGGGCACGCTCACTGGAGGAACCAGGTTCCAGACAAATGGAGAGGACAGGACGGATGGCCAATGTCAGAGCTGTGAGAAAGGGCGAAGCTGCTGTGATGGCAAGGTAGGGGTGTAGCATTGAGAGGCACAGAGAGCAGGAAGGGCCTCTGCGATGTGGATGAGGAAGAGAAGAAGCTTGGGAGCAGGATGTCCTGAGCTGCGGCTGAAAGGCTAAGCTGCAGAGCTGCCTGGGGCTGCCATGTCTGCAGGGTGGGGAGAGGCCCTCAGACTCAGGTCCTGTGATGTACCAGGTGGGGCCCGCAGCCTTCTCTGGAGCCTAAGACTTGTCTCAAGAGGTTCTGTCCCTTTCCTAGGTGGTTCTTTTGGCAAAGCACATTATAGAATCTGTCTCCCTTCTGTCTTGTTTCTTAAACAGCTTTACAGAGCTATGATTAATGTACCATAAAATTTACTGTAAATGTGGAATTCAATTAGTTTTATTAAATTTATAGAGTTGAAGACCCATCGCCACAATATCATCTTAGAACACTTCAATGACCCCAAAAAAGTCCCTCATGTCCACGTGTGGTCAGTACCTATGCCCATGTCCATACCCAGGCAATCACTGATCTACTGTTTCTGTAGATTTGCCTTTCCTAGATATTTCTTTGATTCGTTCAATATTACATTTGGCTTCATTCACTTAACATGATGTTTCTGAGGTTCATCTGTATTGCAGCATGTTTAAGAACGCCATTCCTTTATATTAATGAATAATGTTCCATTGTGTGGATATGCGTGGATATACCATATTTTGTTTATTCATTTACCAATTGGTGAAAATTTGTATTATTTCTACTTTGGGCTATTATGAATAGTGCTCCTGTGAACATCTGTATGCAAGTCATTTCATGGACATATGTTTTCATTCTCTTGAATAGAAACTAGGAGTTGAATTGGTGAATCACACGGTAAATTAATGTTTAATTTAAGAACCTGCCAAACTGTTTTCCAAAGTGGGTGTACAGTTTTCCACTCGCACTGGTGTTGTACAAGACTTATTTTTTGAATTCAAAATTACTACCCTTCTAGATAGGTGTGAAGAAGTATATCACTGTGTTTTTGATTTACATTTCTCTATTGACTAATGATGTTGAGCATCTTTTCATATGGGCATTAATCATTCGAATATCTTCTTTGCAGAGATGTCTATTCAAAAACTTTGCTCATTTTTAAATTGAATTGTTTGACTTCTTACTTGTGTATTTTAGGAGTCTTCATACATTTTAAATGTAAGTCACTTATCAGAGATGCGATATGCAAATATTTTCTCCTACGCCTGTACTAGGAGAAAATAGTGCTTCTTAGTTTTTTAATGGTGTCTTCTGAAGGACACAACTTTTAATTTTGATGAAATCGATCAATCAATTTTTCTCTTATGGATTGTGATTTTGGAGTCAAATCTAAGAAATATTTGCTCAGAGGTCACAATTTTTTTTTCCCTAGTTTTGGTTTATCTGTTCTGACCTGTGATCCCTTTTGACTTAGTATTTGACTATGGTTTAAAATAAGCATTTAAGCTTGTGTTTCTGGCATATTTATATCCAGCTCACTGGCACACTTTCTTCTTTCTAATAGATGCCAGGAGTCCGCCTCTCAGGATGGTTTTCAGCCACTGATGTGACTCCATTTGTCCATCCTCAGCTGCCTCAAATGGAAAAGAGGTCTACACCACCTCCAGATGGCAGGGAAGCCTACACTTCCGATGGATGGGAGAGAGGCCTAACACTACCTACAGGTGCCCAGGAGAAAGGTCTGGAGTACCCTAATCCCAGGTGAGCCCCTTGCAGATAAAGAGCACACCTCCTTCTTTTGATAGCAGCCTACCTACTGTTCATACCCACAATTAGCCGATGACAGTGATGATGTGGGAGGACTGGGAGGTTGATGGGGTGGAGGCAGGAGAGCAGCCTCCTGTAAGCTGCCTCTCCCTTCCTACCATCTAGAGTTTGAGAGGAACTGTGGGTGATACCGTATACACCACCACTCCCCATTTATAGCTAAATTCTTAGCCCAGGGGCCACACAAAGCTTCATCAACTATTGGAAGTTAGTGTTGAAGGGCATGAGAAAAATAACCTCCATCATCTCTAGATACCTCGTCAAGTTCATGTGAGCATCAGATAAATAAAATTTTTCCCTGGAGGCCTGAGTTACCCACTGACAGAGGTGAGGAAACAGTGGCTATGTGACTGCAAGGCAGAACAGAGGAGAGCTCGGCAGCAGGAAGACCCACCAGGCAGCTCACAGAATGCTGGCTCTCAACTCCCGGGGAACCCAACCTTATGGCAGAAAGAAAGAAAAGGCCTCTGAATGGAGAGACAGGCGGCCGTGCTGCGCTGGCTTCGAGGGAGCGTGCATGTGGCAGGTGGGGAGCAGCTGAAGGCATCACAATCCTGACAGGAAGTACGGGGACTGGGGAGGAAGGTGTGGGCACCGATGACCTCGAGAACCCAGCTTCCTGCACCCAGAACCTAGGCTTTTGTCCTTTGGAGGCCACCAGACACTCCCAGAAGTCTTGCCTAACCTGGTGGACGCCTGCTGTCTGTCTGCTGCTTCTATCAGACTCTAAAAAGTTACCAAAGAAAACATTGGAGAGAATGGCGGGAGTGGCCAGCAGCTGTGTGGATCCCGGTGTGGGGCTCTCGTCCTGGAGTGCAGGTCCTCCCCTCCCCGCTTCTGCCTTGCTCACCGTCTGACTTTGCTCACAAAGCCTTTGCCTAGAGGTGGTATGTAGCAGGGAGGGGCAGAGCTTCCAAAATGTAAGGATTGGAAAGAGCTGTGGTGACAGCCTGGAGTCATCCTTGCATGTTCACACAGGGAAACTGAGGCTCAGAGGAGAGGTTATTGGCCCCAAAACCACACCACAGGAACCTGGACCAAGCCTAGGTCAGCACCAACACTGCTGAACCAGTGACCAGCGCCTGCCCTGGCAGAAAACACATCAGCTGGTTCCAACAATGAAATAATTCAAGATCTAATTGAAACTTTTGTGTTCAGTAGCAGATGGGTAAGAGTATTCCTAACAGCAGGGCCTGTGTTGTATTTATTCAATAAAACCCCAGAGTACTGAGGAAATATTTAAGGAAAAGAATTAACCCTAGAACAAAATCATGCAGTTTTGCATAAAAAAATCTGGGACTATAAAGTCAGGAAAGAAAAAAACTAGAAGTCTGTAGGCAGTTCTATCTTGTATCTGTTGAGTTACCTACCCATTGAACAAACACCTATTGACTGAAATCCATCAAGTACGGTTCAGTCTACAAGTTCATGGTGACACTTACACATCCTCATTGAGCAGCTGGTGGAGGTAGGGACCAACTCATTATTTTGAAAACCGATTGGGTGTTTATCTGCTTTTCCCATACATTATCCCTCAGTGAGGGAGTTTCTTCTTATAAAAATATGCCATTTAATATATGCAGAAGGAACGATAGAGTTGGAATATTTCCATTTTGGAGTCACTGATGAAACAGTGGATCTGGGTAATGAGAATCAACATCCCTCACATTACAGAGAGTCAGTCAGATAGGATGACTGTCCATGGAAAAAAAAGTGAGGCCGAAGTATTCTTTCCAAAGAAAGAGCCTGGATCCTGTTGAGCCTCTTACTTTCCATTTACAGAAAAGGTGGAGGATGCAGGAATGTGCTAAACAACACTTCTCATATGCTGTTGGCAAACCAGACTGCGAGATACTCCTGAAAACAGACAGCTTGCTTTCTTCAACAGACTCCAAGAAAAAACAAGATCTCAAACAGAGAACTCTAGGTTAAAAGAGGTTAAAAGATGTGGTAAACAAATTTCAATTTAAGAATCTTTTCTTTAGGAACCTGATATCAACAAACAAACCATAAAAATGAGACTTCCGGGGAGTTTTGAAGACTCCCTGCATATCTGATGGTAGTCAGGGATTATTGTAAATTTGCTTAGATGTGATAATGGCATTGTGGTTATTTTCTCTAAAGAGCCCTTATCTTTTAAAGATACACTCTGAAATCTTTACTGATGAAATGGTATGATATATTGGGTTTGCTTCCACGCGAGGGCTATAAAAATGGATTGGCCTTGGGTTAATAATTGTTGGAGGTGAATGATGAGTAAAATTGGGCTTGTTATACGATTCTCTTTACTTTTGTGCTTACTTGCAAAGTTTCTTTACACATACATTTGAAAACATTTTGAGCGCCTACTAGATGAAAGGCACCAGGGATGCCGTAGCAAACCAGGTAGGTGGAAACTAGGGTTCTCATGGGGCTTCCATTGTAGTAAGGGATGAGGGGAAAGGAAGAAGAGGACACAACCAACACACACACGAAATGCACAGAAAATTTCATAGCCCTATTAATTTTATTGAAAATAAAACAGGGTAAATCGCGATAATGAAAATGGGGAGGAAAGGCTTAGTAGACCTCAAGGTCAGGGAAGGTCAGAGCCAGCCATCTCAGTACCTACCTTGCTGAGGGGCAGGCAGCAGTGGTGGCAAGTGCACAGGACCCCGGGCAGGAAGGCTAGTGTTCAGGGACAATAAGAAGGCAGATGTGACTGCTGCTCAGGGGTCTGGATAGAGTAGAAGGTGTAGGGTCAGATCATGGGGGTCTAGTAAGGAATTCGGAGTTATTCTGAGTAACGAAACCCCTGGAGGGTTTTAAAGAGGGGCGTAGTTAATCTAACTAATTTACTTTCTGAAGCCATCTGTCTGATTGCTGTGAGGCAAGGACTGTAGCAAAGGCAAGAATAAAAGTGGGAGATAGAGCAAAGGAGAAACTGGTGTTTATTCTAGAGATGGAGCCAGAGAACTTGCTAGTAGATTGGAAGCAGGCAGGGAAGTTGTTGAGGACAGGAATCAAGAATGACCTTTTTCTCCAGTCAACAACTGGATCTGTGGTGCTGCCATTTATTGAGATGATGAAAGGTGGAGAGCAATCAATATGAAGAAGAAAATCAAGAGTTCCATGTGGAACGCACTGAGTTTGAAATGCCTATTAGCCATCCAGGGGGAGATGTCAAGTCAGCACAGGAATATATGACTCCTGAGCTCTGGTCTGGGCTAGAGATGTAAATTCTGGAGTCATTAGCATATAGATGGTATTTAGAGCTGTGAGCTTTTCCACTCATTACCAAACTAAAGCACTAAGGGGAGGTCCCCCAGAACCACGAAGGAAATGGTATGGGAACAGAAAGAAGTGTCGAACTGCTTTAAATTTTCAAACCCCAGAGCCCAAAGTGTGGGACTCCACATATTTTGGTCAGGACATTATCTCAGCACATAACTGCGGCTTCCCTTCATGAACTCAGAAGAAGCCATGTAAATCTTTCCCCCAACTCAGCATATTCAAGTCCTACCTTCTTTAAGGACACTTTAAAAAGCCATTTTATTCCTATGAAGACTTCCTACCTCTCACACTAACTGGAATGATCTTTTGCTGCTCTGAGCACCTGAATTCTATCTGCCTTTCTATAAGGTCTTAGTACTCTCAGCATAATACTGTGATATTCTATGCTGTCACCTCCAGCGAGACTGTGATTTACACAGGAGAAGAGACCGTGTGGGTCCAACTTTGCATCACAGCACAAAGGAAATGAATATTTGGAACCTGGATCTCTTAGCGCTTCTACCAATATATTATATTGCTTGTGCCACAGCAGAGTCAAATCAGATGGGCATAGGATGAGGCCAGCTCTTGAGAAGGATAATATTCAAAGATACTCTGCTCATCCCCCAAAGCTTCCAGGTTGGGAAGGAGGGGAGGGAAATAGACAGACCACCCATCTGACTCATTTTGACTAAAATGATGTATATTTGACTGAGTGCATCATTTTTCCCTATTTGCAGAATCAAGACTTATAATCTGATGCCCCAGTTCATCTACCTCTCTCAAATAAAGAACTTCCTCTCCCATACCCTATACTCCCCTCTGATTCTAGCATCCATCATGCAACTCTCGACTCATATTTCAAGAATGCAAAATACTAGCAACACTCATCCAAGAATCAAAAGCTAGGGAATGGAATGCAAAAAGGTTCTTGTCTTAGTCTGTTTTTTGCTGCTATAACAGAATATGTGGTGCTGGGTAATTTATAAAGAAGTAAGATTCATTTGGCTCACAATTCTCATGGCTAGGAAATCTGAAGAGCATGGCATAAGCTTCTGGTGGGCCCTTGGCTGTGTCACAACATGACAGGAACACATGTGACAGTAATAAGCAGTGCACAAAGAAGAGAATTTCAGGGGAGGTGCCAGGTTCATTGATGACAATCCACCCTCAAATTATTAGTCTAGCCCCCCCACAAGAGCTGAAATTCCAACACAGCACTATTCCCTTATGAAGGTGGTGCCCAAAGATCCAATCATCACCATTAGGCTCTGCCTCTTAAAGTTTGCCCACCTCTCAAGATCGCCCCACTGGGGACCAAGCTTCTGGTACACAAATCTTTGAGGGACAAAGCAAGTCTAAATAATAGCAGATACAATACAAAATTACTAATAAATAATATATACATCAATTAAATTATTACTATGTATCCTTTTTCCTTCATTACTGTTGCCACCTCTCCCACCCAAACTCCTCTCAATAATAGGCTAATGTCCTGGACTGATGAAAAGAGGAAGGTTATCTTGTACAGTGGTCTTGCTAGACCCTCTTTTATTTCCTTGAGCCTGGAACTATGCCCCACACACTAGGGTTTCGTCTAGTGACCTGTTCCACTGCAGGAGAGCCAGAGACACCCTGGCTTTCACCTCTGACATGATGAAAACCTCAATGGCCTGGAGAAGGTCAAGCAGATCCAGGATTTTAGGGTAGATTAGCCTTCTATTGTTGCTAAACAGAGGAATACAGGCATCCCTGATTTTCAGACCACCAGGAGAGAACACTGAATACATGTTACAGTCTGACCACAGACCCTCTGCATCACTGGGGCCAGGGTGATGGGCTTTACTCAGGCAGCACCAGAATAAACCAAGAGAAATAACCCATGGCTCCTGACTCTCACAACATCATGCACAGACAGAAATTCAGGACCACGATGGTCCTGGACTTCATTCAATTTAAACTGGCAACAGTCATTCTTAACAATAACTCTTCAGGGGTTAAACAAATTTAGGAAATGATACACAGCACACCTCTCTCCTACAGATTCAGACTATAGTCCCCAGAAAGGTTCTGGAAAGTCTTTAAAGTGTTATAAAAAGACCTGTTTGTGTTTGAGTTAGTGATTCCCAATCGTTTGACCACACAAAGTGCGTACAATTCTATAGTACATGTTGGTAGAGAGGCTATTTGATATCCCCACAATTGAACCATTCTAACATTTTTAGAAACATCATAGATCACTGAGACTCAAGTAATCATCAAAACTATTTAATACATGGTCACTGATGTCATGATTTAGATCATGAACCAGCATCTCAAAGTGGTTCACTGAGTGGCCTAGGATCACAGAGCTGATAATAGTAGAAAGAGCAAGGGGCAACAGATCTCCAAACACCACGCCAGCAATTGAATTCTTGGAGGACAACTATAAGCATGCCAGGCCTGAAGCCCATGGAACTGGGGTTTAGCTTCCGTCTGTGTTTGCAAGATCTTACCCAGCACTGGAGCCTGCTGAGAAACACACCCATGTCCCTCTGGCTTCCATACCAAAGGCTGACACACTTTCTTGCTCCAGGACACATCCGAGTGGCCTCTCCTGCTGCTGGAGGTCCTCCTCCAACTGCCCTTCCTTGGGTCCTGGGGACTTTCCATTCACTCAAAAGAGGCCAGTGGCCCAACAGAAGAGGAGCAGAGAGCCCTGAAAGAGCTCTCAGCTCAGAATGTGCAAAACAACCACCCATAACAGCTTTGTTTTGGCCCAGCTCAGAGCTAATGTTCTGTTTCTATGAATTGATTGACTTAAGAGAGTACTTTACAAAGAGGGACTCGGGGCTGGGGATTTAGCTCAGTGATTAGAGTGCTTGCCTTGCAAGCACAAGGCCCTGAGTTCAATCCCCGGCACACACACACAAAAAAAATAAAAACACAAAGAGGGACTCAAAATGGAGGAAAAAGCTACATCTTTAAAAAGGTAAAACTGTAAAATTCTTTGGAGAAAATGGCATAAATATCATGTCCTTGGATTAGGACACGATGTCAAAGTACAAGCCAAAAAAAAAAAAAAGACATAATAGGTAAATTGGATTTCTTCAATATCAAAATTTCTGTACTTCAAAAGGCATTATCAAGGAAGTGAGGACAGGCCACAGAATAGGAGAAAATACTTGCAACTCGTGCATCTGACAAGAATATATAAAAATAACTTTTACAGTTCAACAATGAAAAGACAACTATCTCCATTTTAAAATGGTCAAAGGTGTAGAATAAACATTTCTGTGAAGAGTCCCCAGTGGCCCTAATAAGCAGACACAAAAAAAATCACTCAACATTACTAGGGAAATGTAAAATCATAATGAGATACTATTAACACTTACCAGGATGACAATCACAGGAAAGACTGATAATAATCAGTACTGGTGAGGATGTGGAGAAGTTGGGCTCTTTATGCATTATTGATGAGGATGTAAAACAGTACAGCTAATTGAAACAGAGTTTAGCATTTAATCAAGTAATTAAACACAGAGTTAGCATAAGACTCAGAAATTCCTATACTAAGTATATATCCAAGAATACTGAAAATATATGTCTATACAAAAACTTGCCTGCAAATATTTACAGCAGTATTATTTGAAGTAACTGAGAAGTAGAAAAATTTCAATCCCCTGATTCACAGGTGAACAAAATGTAGTACATCCATGGAATGAGGTGTTATTCACTCATAGAAAAGTATGAAGTTCTGACACATGCTATGACTTTAAAAACATTATTCTAAATATAGAACTTCTGCAAAAGGGAAGGAGACCAAATGATGGAGGGGAGGGGAGTGGAAGAGGACAAAAAGAATTAAGATGTGTTATGTACATGTGCAAGCTCCCCATAATGAAAGTAATCATTGTGTACTGCAATCCTGTATTAATAAAGTAACATTATGCTAAATGAACAAAGCCAGTTACAAATGACCGCATATGTGCGATTTCATTTATATGAAATGTCCAGAGTAGATGAGTCCCTATAGATGGAAAGTGGATTAGTAATCATCAGGCACCGGGGAGGAGGGGAGTTAGAGGATGCTGGGAAAGATGAGCGACTGTTAATGAGTATGGGTTTCTTTTGGGAATGATGAAATGATTTGGAAAAAGACAGTGGTGATGGTTGCAACGTTGCATAAATACACTAAGAACCACTTTAAAGAATGAATTTTACTATAGGGGCACTATATTTCAATATTGAAAGAAAGAGAAAAAGGTAGGGTGAGCATACTGGTGCTCTCATCCTAACCTACCGAGTGGCGGGGCTCTTGTAGGCCCTGCATCAGAGAATCAGTGGCCTGGGCAGGTTCTTATCTCATACCTGAGCCCACTGGTGCTGGACAGGCCACAGGGATATGCCCAGGGCCATATGTTGGCATTGGCAGAGCCAGAGCCAGAGCCTGATTCCACACCTCAGGGTGTGTAAGGGACTATTCAGCTTCTCTAGGAATTGAAGACCACGGGATGCTATTTGGAGTAAAAAACCTACTTGGTTGTTTATTCCAACCTTCTCGTCACCCTCATCAAATCCCGTCACTAAGCATATGTCCATCATAGCTAAACAGGTCAGAGCCTGCACCACTCATATTCAACACACTTTGATGGCAAAGACTGGAGGACCAGCAATTGCTCCCCAAAGCCCTGGCCAGGTGGAAGGTGCTGCTTGCTTCGCTTTCTTCTCTCCTGTCACCACCCTTCTTGCTTTCTCTCTCCCTCCTTCCTTTCTCCCTCCTGCTTTTGAGTTGTTTCAGGCAGGTGAGCGTTCATTCCTCACATAATGGCAGATTGGAAGACTTCCCTGTAATGGGGCGAGCTGCCAGGGATCAGTCCTACAGGAGAAAAGTGACCCATGTCATAACATCCTAGAGAACATGGTACTAAGGGCTCTCGGTGACACCTGCATTCTAAATGTCATCTTAGCAGTGAAGGAGTAAATGATTGTGTTTCACTTAGAGAGGATTCTTTCTGTAATGAAATTTTTTCTAGCACAGAAGGAAACCTTGTGGAGTAGCTGAAGCCTAGTTTTTTTTAATCACAGAATGGAACTGGGAGAGGACACCCTGCTACTCAGCAGGGACCACCTGCTCTACTGCACGTAGAAAGGGCATGAGAAATACTTACACATGTGGTTTGTTTGGTGATATCCATAAGACTTGATTTTCCTGAACTTGAAGGAAGAGTATAGTTTTTAAAAAATCGCTTTTCCCCATATGGTATTCTACTCGGTCTCGCCGAGTATTCTGAGGGGAAAGTCTTTCTGAAGTCAAATAAGTCCAGGAAAAAGTTTCCACTAAATCCTTCTATTGGAGTTGTAAAACACACACTGGATTGTGATATGGTCTGAGGGGTCCTGCAGGGAAGAACCCTACTCATGTGCTCCGCATCAGTCTGAACAGGGACGCGGTTCTGCAGAACCAGAAGTTACAGTTCTGTGGAGTGCAGGGTGCCACGGCTGGGTCCGCATGCACTGCAGGGGATGGCCGGCCAGTGCTGAAGAAGCAGGCTGAGTTTCCAGCGCTGGGGACCCGCAAGCAGCAGTGGCAGGTGAAGTGTTTCTGGACATCGTAGACTTGCCTGTGATAGTGGGATGAGCATGTTGGACAGGAGGACCTTCAGGGATGTAAACTGTTGCTCGCCCTCGAGAGGTGAACATGGACAGAGACCAAGAAATACTATTGAGATGGTGTTTATACCCGGCCAGATGGCAGTGTCCAGGTGATCCCATCAAATTCAGAATGATGGTAAAGACAAGCTAGCAACTCAGCCTCTATTGGCACCTGGCACTCCTCCATCCAGAGCATGAAAAAGCCCAACGGAAGTTAGGGAGGGAGCGAGGAGAACAGGGCAAAGGCCATCACCTACTGAACAGGCTGCCACTTGCGTCCCCATCGCAGCCCAGTAGCAAATAGGTCAGACATCAGTGCTATGAAGAGGGCATTCATTCAGCCTCTGCTACATTCATCATGTGAGATTAAGAGCAAAGGAATGCTCAGGATAGCGAGACAGACAGAATGTACCAGCCCACATCCAGCAGCTCAGAGCTCCAGGGCTCAGCGCTGTCTGGTGCTTTCCAGTATCATTCCTCTCCCACTCCATCTGTGTCTGTCTCTGTCCACCTGACTCACTGCCCCCGTGGCCTGTGTGTGTCTCTCCATAGGACTGGTCTTACTCCAGAGAACCACCAGCTTTGGAGGAGCCGCCTCCTGGGCAAAATCCAATGTTTCGGTAGGTGATTGCTCTCTACAGCTGATCAAATGTGATTTTCCAGTTGAGAGAGAAAAATAAACTCACTTCAAGAAGGGAGCTAAAATGAAGGCAACGTAAAAGACAAAGGCTTCACATGGTGGCCTGAGCAGGCGGGGGCTCAACACTGCATCCTAAATTTTCTGGGGCTTTCTGAGAAAGCAACAAAAGATGTGCTTTTGTATCTCCATATAGACAACTATGCACGTGTCTGCAGTGTATATGTGGGCATGTGCATGCTTATGACACTAGTGCATACACATCAAGCAGCCCGATTTTGAGACTGAACACTGTGCTCACCACACTCAGAAAACTTGTGAGAAGAAAGAGTGACCAAAGCCCTGGGTAGATCGAGGGGCAGAAGCCCTCTGAATAGCTGGACAGCAGGCCAGCTCCAGCCTACCCAGAAGGCTGGACAAGAAGGCATCAGTGAGCAGTGCGGCAGAGACCATGATTCTTCCACAGGGTCACACAGGGATCTACAGAGCATGTGGATTGGGGTCTGGGGGACTTGACAATGCACTCATCAGTGGGGCCCACCAGGACCTCCTCAAAGGAGAAGAGAATAGTAGAGAAGGAAGAAAGAGGGAAAAAATTTAAAGAAAAAAAAAAAAAAAAAAAAAGCAGAGACAAGTGGTTCTGGCCAGAGGCTAGGATGTAATGTGAGCCACATGGTCTCAGTGCCAGACACTGTGAGTTCGGAGTCTCCTCCCATAGGCTCCTCTGCACCTCTTTCATCTGGCCTGTGACTTCTTGCTC
This sequence comes from Hystrix cristata, assembly GCA_004026905.1. Lineage (NCBI taxonomy): Eukaryota > Metazoa > Chordata > Mammalia > Rodentia > Hystricidae > Hystrix > Hystrix cristata. Next base: position 28,839 of record PVJO010011152.1, read on the forward strand.
CCCTTCTTTGGTGCCTTTCTTACAAATCTTCCTTGTCCAGGGCCTAAGAACATTCTCCAAAGATGTCCAAGGCAGTGCCTGGTACCTGGAGATTATCTTGACAACTCTGACACCTGGCCCAGCCTCCTACTCATTAGGCCTTGGGACCAGAGGCAGCAAGAAAGGCATGGTTCTGATGTGCATGGGGTCTGTACCCAGACATTGATTTACTGGGGGTCGCTGAGCAAGTCCTGCCACTCTACATAAATTGTTGTCTCAGCCTGCATGAGTGACTATTGAGCACAGCTGCGGAGGGGCAGGTCACCCTGAGTAGCAGGCACTTTGCCAGGAATCTTCTTCCAGAGTGGCAGTCCTTGGGGCTCACATCCTTGATAGCCTCCCCTACTCCTCAGGTTCCCTGCTAGCAGTTATCCCTGCTCCCAGAGCCCAGCCCAGTAACCCCGGCCACTCCTCCTTCCCAGCCCATCTCATCTGTGAGGGCTCTGAGAAACTCCAAGCATCTCTGTGTGGCAAATGCATTAGGAAGCGTGAAATCTATTGGAAATCTAATGAGACCAGAATAGAATAGAAAGACAAATTTAACTTCTTTCTCCCAGTCCTGGATTTTATGTGCTCGCATTTGCCTGGCTGTGGGCCGTCCTAGGATCATATATGCCCCAGGGAAAAGCCAGCACACCTGAGTTAGTTTCTGTGCCAGCTCCGGCCCTTCTAAGGAAATCTGTTGCTTCAGGTAAAGCAGAGAGCATCACATCAGCTCTGCCTGCGACAGACCCTCCCAGAGTCTCTAGCGAGTCCAAGCACCTGCTGAGAAAGGTGTGTACCAGGAGGGCCTCGTGGGGCTGCCCCGGGAAGGAGAAGGGGTGTGTTAGGTGCATGGAGAGACTCGGCAACCTGGGAGACAGAGGAGGCAAGGAAGGTGCGCAGGTCTCCTCCGACAGGAGGAAGCCTCCTGCTCTGTGCACAGTAGGGAGCACCAGCTCCCAGGGGGCTTTTGGAAGCAGAAGGCTCTCGATCTGCTCCACATTGATATGTGAGCTTTACTGGTACCACATTCACTTGGCCACAGGTAGACTGAGCTCAGAGGCAGACAGTTTCTCTTTGTGCACAAATGGGCTAAGGTAGGTGGGCTGTCAGGACTAAGATGAGGAAGCCAGGGGACAGCAGCAGGACAGGCCAGAGAAGGGTAGGAGGTGAACCCTTGGATAGAAGAAGACCTTGGGAGACACCGTCGTGCCTCCAGCTTTCATAAAGTCAGGGAGAAGGGCAGGTCCCTCCTTGGTCCTGTGCAGTGAGCCTTCACCACAGAAATGACAGCGGCCAGCTTCCAGGGGTCCTACCAAGTGCGAGGTATTGGCTGAGCTTGCCATACACGACTCCACGCATCCGACAGCCCTGGAGTCACACAAGGACACTCCACCAGGCTCACTCCACACAGGGAGTTATCGGAACTACTTTCCTAAAGCAACTTGGCCATCTGCATGGGAGGCCTTGGAAAAAGCCAGGGCTTCCACCATCACAGTGACTGAAAGGATTGGAGGCAGACTGCCTGGCTCAAGGTGAGCTCTGCTGCTCGCTAGCTGAGTGGCCATCAGGGACAAGTACGAGTTCCCTAATCTATACCTTGGTGTTCTCCTCTGAGACCGCAGGGCTTCTGGTACCGATTTCATAAGGCAACAGTGAGAAACAACCAGACAAATGCAGGCAAAGCTCTTAGCACAGGGCCTGGCCCATGGGAGTGCTTGATAGATGTGAGCAGTATTATGATCGAGTGTCTTTCCTAAATATGCAACCCAAAAGGCAGGCTGAGATTGAGGGACAATATGTTCCTCGAAGTGTTATGCATAATCACTTTTTGAAAAACAGATACAAACCAAATGTCCAACATTACAGAAATCGCTCTGCAAATGGTTTTATACCCAAAGGTAGACAGCCAAATGGGCAGACATTAAAAATCAGATTCCTGATTTGTTTCTTATGAAAATGCCTGGACTAGATTGCTAGGTACAAAATGATAATAAACTAGATAAAGAGGCTCCAAGTTAAAATAAATAGACCAAAATATTAGCAGAATGATGGGTACTTTTTTGCCTACATTTTTATTACGTTTAACTTTTTCAAATTTTTGACAGTAGGCATCTGTTAATTGCATACTAAAATTTTTAAATTTATTTGAACAAAGATGTAAGCAGGAGGTAAAGAGGAAAGAGAAGCATAAAGACAAATTCAGGCCTTTGATGAAGCACCCCTAAAATCAGGAAATATGTGGAAAGGAGAGGATAAAACCCATGCAGAGAAAAAAATGAGTTCTATAATAAATTTGAGTTTATAAGGAATGAATATGCAATGTTTGTGGAAATTGTGTTGTGTCTGGAAAAAAATGATAAATGATTTATTATAATAAATCTGGGAAGAGCTGAGCTAACATCCGTGCTAGTCAGCGCTGGATGAGGTCTGAGGCGCGCCGTGGAGAAGAGGGCTCCGATACAGTTCTGAGGGCCGCTGTCCAGGCTCTGAGGCAGCCTCCCTCCTTCACCTGAATGCGATGCCACCGAAGCCTTCAAAGGCACAGCGGGGCCAGGAGCTCTGCCTGCAGCGCCCCTCCCAGCATCCACCTGGAGTTCTCTGAATTGTCTTCTCCACGCCTGGCTTCCCAGGTCACTGAGGAAGCTGTATCTCATCTTTGTCCCACTCTCGGTCTGCTCCAGTTCCCACTCCTCTGGAACAAACTCAGAAATAGGTCCCAGAATTAGGAGCCAGAATGAGGGCTCAAACAGAACAGAAAGAGACTTTTCATAGGAACAGATTTTATGCTATACATTGTTCAGGGAACTGGAGGCCCAGCAGTGAACGAAACCAGAGGTTCGTGTCAAGTAACATGCGCCATGTTAGAGCCAGCACGGGCACCTTGTGCCCTGAAAGGACTGTGGGATATCTTTAAAATTATTACAGGAAACTCACGGTTCTCCAGAGAGGTAGAAGGGGAGCGGATTTTTAAAAATTGGCTCACACACTTGTGATGATTAGCAAGGCCTTGCACACTAGAGACCCAGGGAAGAACTGAGGCTCAAGACCAAAGGCAGTCTTGTGAGAGATCAGTCTTTCTCCCTTTTTGTTAAGATTTAACTGATCGGATAAGACCCACCCACATTATGGAGGGTAATCTGCTTTACCCAAAGTGTACGGATTTAAATATTAATCTTATTTTTAAAATATCCTCATAGAAACATCTAGAATAATGTTAGACTAAACATCTGCATACTGTGGCCTAGCCAAACTGACACACAAAACTATCACGCTAACCTTATATTTTTATGAATTTCTTTATGAGCAAAAAGGAAAGCTCATCTTCAGAGATACCATGACTTGGTCCCAGAGCTGGCAGAGCCTTAACTCATATTCAAACCCTAGGACTGAACGACTTCCCTCTTCGCTCTTTAACTCTTAAATAAAAAGCAGACATAGTTTTCTTTTTTTCTTTCTCTAACCAGCATTTTCCTCCAACCCAGGGGCCTGATTGCCAGAGTTTATTTAAAGTCAGAGACCATCTTAAAGAAAACATCCATCATTCTAATAAACTCTCCAGAATTTCTCCAAATATTCAATCAACACGCACCAGCCAGGCATACATTTTTCATCAGGCCAGCTCAGTGGGTCCAGTTCCCTCTCAGATTGCCATCTTTTCACGTAAACCCAGTTTGTAATCCTCTGTGACCAACTCTGAACATCGCCCCACTCTCCCTGCACAGGTCTGGAATTTTCCTCCCAGATAAGACCAATTCCTGCCTTCCTGAGGCTGACCCATACGAAATTGCCAATGTTTGACCTACAGAAGCACGATTGCCTTACAGTTCAAGGAAAAATTAGTTTACCTCTCCTTGGTCAGACATCACTTTCCCTAGTACTGTGTTCTCTGTAGAGAGAGACTCCCACTTCCTCAGTGGACAGAAAAGAAAGATGCTGTTATTAAAAATATTCTAAAGTCATTTGAGAAGGGACAGCGTTTCGCAGAGCAATGAGGTCCTGCATCTAGCCTGCCTTCTCTGCCATTTAACTTCCTGACAGGAGGGACGGAATGTGAAAAAATTGATTGTCCTGTACAAAGTCAAGTAAATAAATAGCACTGCTTAATGCAATCATTTTCCATATTGCCTCATCAAAACCCACACAGCCAAAGCCATTTATGAATTCCATAGGTTCCCCCCGTTGTCATCTTTTCAGCATGTTGCTCTCAAAGATGCCTGCAGGTAGGGAGAAGTAGGAGAGCAGATCCTAATCAATCTTGAAGTTATGATCAGAAATGATGTAGAAAGATGACGGCTTGCTTGCACCATTCCTGAATTTCAGAGGGGACATCACCAAGGGACAAAGTCATTAGCACAGTGACAAGAAGGATGTATGGGGTGCTATGAGGAAGTAACTACTTGGCACCTTTGTCTTGCTTTAGGTTTACAAAGAAATGATAAACTTTGGAAGGTATATAGTGATGGCTGGCTACAATAAACTGACCATGCCAATCTTTCTTAATTACCTTCATTTTGTTTATTCTCAAAGTTTAGATAATAGAATCCCAGAATATCAGGTCTAGAAGGACTCATGAATGTGACTAGTGCTTGAACATTTAAATTTCCCTGTCACCTCCTAAGGGTCAGAAGCTCTAAGTAAATACTCATGCAATGAGATGAGGCCAAAGCCACAGGAGCCAGACCATACCCCATAATCAGAGGCACAAGGAAGACAATGTCCAAAACACTTGTCATTGGTCTGCAATACAATGGCAAAGATACAAAACATGTAGTAGTTTTTGAATAAATATAAATTCATCTTAATTTAAAATACTGTCCCTTATCATTATGTCCTTGTCACTTAGGAGTGGGACTAGGGTGATGTTTCCTTTACAGAATAACCGTGGCTCTAGGTGGTCATTATATTTTCCATGTCCTCCCAGGAAAGTCACATATAACTCAAAGTCTAGTCTCTAAAATTAGCAAATAGGGCAAGATCATTTATAGCTTAATGCTAGGAAATCTCTCTACTGGCGTCCTCCACACTCGTACACTTATGATGGCTTGCACACAGCCTGAATCTTTTCCTCTAATTTTCTCTTAGTCAGTGATTATCAGTTTGGATGCAAGCAACAGAAAACCAACTACACTTGAACTTAAACTCTGAAGGGGATGTGCTGAGTGTGAAAGTGAAAAGATAAGTGGGAGGTAGGCACACTCTCGGGGTCAGACATCTCGGGGTGCTTGTCCTGGTGTACTAATGGAAGCCATAAGACAGCCACACAGGGAAATCTCAATTTCCCAACCAGGAAAGGCATCTAAAACACTGAGTTCAAAGGACCATAAATTAGTTTGTGAGCTGTGAATTCCTCATGGGCAGGTAGCCTGGCTTAGCCACCTCTATCCTTAAACAGAACCTGACATAAAGTTGGTGCTCAGGACTATTCAGTGTGCAAAAACATAATCATTCAATATTCTATGGCCACATGGAATGGGGCTTTTCAAAACGTGGGCCGCAAAGTACTTGACATTCCTCTTATCCAGAAGTGGAATTTCTGTCTCCAGTAAATTTGGGGTCTGTGACTGTTCCCCATCAAATACAATGGAAGCTAGGCTAAGCTAATTTCTGGGCTGAGATCTTCAGAAACAGGCATCTTTCAATTCCTGTCATTTGAGATATTCCCTCTCGAAATCCAGCTGCCATCCTGTGAGGCGGAAGCGAAGCCCAGGGCACGGGGGAGGACAGGTATTCATGTTCTCAAACATAGTCCCAGCTGAATTCTCAATGGACGACCACCCTAAAAATGTCGGATGTGTGAACAAAGAACTCCCTGGAGTGACACCAGCCTCAGCCACTACCTCATTGTAATTGTACAAGAGAAGGTGAGCAAGAAGGGCCCAGCTGAGCCAAGCAAGCTCCCAGGACTATGAGAAACAATAATGACATTATTGGGTTTTTTTTCAAGCCAAAACATTCGTTACATAATATGTCATCAAAACACATTAAATGGCCTAAAGCTGTAATCTGAATCAAAGATTTAGGCCAGAAGATGCTTTTGAAGATTGCCAAAGGGCTTAGTGTCAACTCCCTCTCTAACTCAGCTACTAAAAGCGAGGTGCAGCCCAAAGGCAGGATAGGAGGAACCAGCAGCATGCCTGTAGATGGGCTGCTCCATTTAGATCCCGAATGAGACAGGACTATGATGACCAGAGGCAACTCTTGCAGGATCATAGTGGATGGCCCACTTCTGAAGGGCCAGTATACCCAGCTCTATGGGTGCCACACCTGCGAGGAATTCATGCTGAGTAATGAAGCCCACAGAGGAGGCAAGCAGGCATGAACTGACTGGAAGTTGGGCATGTGAGCTATGCTAGTACCATCTCCTGAGACACTCAGATGAGAGGCACAAGCCTGGAAGAAGCAGAAGCTGCAGGAGCCCATTATAATGTGCCTGCCTCATGCCAATCACAAGCAGATGCCAGCATGTGGGAGCACAGAGTGGCAGGTGTGGTGACAAGTTGGTTATTCTGTCTCCTTGTGCTCCATGATACCCTCTTCAAACCCAAGCTCAGGGAACTTGGCAAGAGGAGAACATTTTCTAAGACTTGAAAGAAACTTGAACAGATTGAAGGAGGCTTCCCCTCCCTGCCTGTCGTACCCTGGCGCTTGCTCTCTGATGACTCTCAGAGAAAGCACCCTTCCTTTCTCCATGCTCCTTCTTCCAGCCACCTCTCACACTCTGTTTAGCTTTTCACTGCCCATCCTGCTAATGCAGGCAAGTGGCTGCCGTCTCCACTGCCCATTCAGACACTCTGTAGCCCTCAAAACAGCAGAGTTCCTCACTCACCTTGGCACGCTTGTCATCTGGGCACAATAACTCTTCAGTGTAAGAAGCTGTCCATTGCACTGTGGAATGTTGAAGAGCACTGCGTCTACCCAGTATTTGCCAGTACATTCTCCAGTTTTGACAATCAAAATGTCTACTGATGTTACCAAATGTCTAAAGAGGGAAGGGAAAAAATTGCCCCAGTTCAAGAACTACTGGTCTAGAATAAAAATAGCTTGCCACATGGTGTAAATAAGTATTTGTTTTTTAAAAAAGAAACAAACAAGGAAACAAATGAATGACTGAATAGATGGAGTGAGTGGATGAGTGAATGAATGCCCTAGAGAGGAGGCGGGCTGCCCCAAGGAGCGCTGGGTACAGAAATCTGTGAGCCAGAGGCAGGGAAACAGTTAATGCGCCAGTCAATCCTACAGAGGCCCTGCATCCTCAGTGGCTTTGCTGGCTGTGCAGTTTGATGCTTTTCCAATTAGCAAGGAGACTTACGGATGCCAACAGACCTTTAATAGGGTCACAGGAATGGGTCCTCTGATAAGCCAGGCTGGAGAGTTTGACACTAGGAAGCTTAGGTACCTGACTGCCAAAGCGCTCACTCCTTCTCTTTGTCAAAGTTGTGATTTGGAATGACAGCTACTTCCCCAGCTGCCATCTGCAAAAGAGCCTTGCTCTAATTTGCCCAGCATTTCTCCTCTCTTGACCTCTCTCTCTATCGTCACTTCTCTCTCTCCTTCTATCCCATTGAGGTCATTTTGGAGTTCACTGGACTGTTGTCTGCTGCCCCTGACCAGGGTAGGAGTGGCAGACCTGCAGGGCTGAGGTCCACTGACTTTCACAAAGGACAGAAGAACAGAGAGGGTCTGAGCCTGGCCACACACTTTCCTGCCCCAGCTTCTTGGCCTTGCTGCCTCTCCCTCCAGCTCAGCCACACTGCTTACCCTGAGCTCAGGGTCTCAGAACAGGAGCAAGGACTGTGGCTCTGGACAAGAAGTAGGTCAGTAAGATCTGCTGAAATAAAATAGCCTAAGCTTCTTGCCTTTCAAATAAGAGTAAGTGCTGCTCCATAAGTGTCCAGGCATCACTGCTAAACATTTTGGAGTATTATCATATGTGACCTGCAGCAACTCCAATGAGTAAGAGCTATCTTTTCCATTTTAGAGAATAAAAGATGGCTAGAAGTTCTCAGACTTCAGGGCACATGAGAATCACCTGGATTGGGGTCCGCAAGCCCTTGGCCATGGACCACTACTTAGCCTGTTAGCAGCCTGGTTGCACAGGAGGTAGGCAGCAGGCCAGAGAGTGAAGCTTCACCTGTGTTTATAGCTGCTCCCCGTGGCTGGCTTTACTTGAGCTCTGCCTCCTGTCAGATCATTAGATTCTCATGGGAGGGTGGCCCCTACTGTGAAATGCACAGGGATCCAGGTTGCACGCTCCTTTGAGTCATCCCTCACCTCTACTGCCACCCAGTCCATAGGAAAAAAAATCGCTTTCCAGGCAACTAGTCCCTGGTGCCAAAAACGTTGGGGACCATTGACCTGGAGGGCTCGTTAAAATAGATTGCTGAGCCCCACCCTCAGGGTTTCTGACTCAGGACATCTGGCCTGAGGCTGGAGAATTTGCATTTCTTAAATGGAGAATTAATGCCTTATACTAGAAATCAAGTAATTTGCCCCAATATACAGATACCAAGAGGCAGATTGTAGGCAGAAGCTATCTCTCTTGGGAGGCAATGTCTGGGGTCAAACTCCGATACGTCAAATGATCCTGTAGAGCAACAGATCCCACTTCTACAGATGGAGAAACAACCTAATATGCATTATTCCATTCACTGAACATCTTTCAAACATGTACCACCTGTCCTCCCATGTCCTTGTCAGTGGGGACATAACCAAAAATATAAGAAGCTATTCTCAGGGAGTTCTCATGTCTAGCCTGGGAGAGAGACACACATGATGTTGTATTATTTTAATGACAGTAAGACGTGGAAACAGCTATGGTTTTAGAAAGAATAAAACCTTTACTATGGCAGCAGTCCTCAAGCTTTTTTTTGTTTCATGGTTCCTTTTTTACTCTTGAAAACTACTGCAAACTCCAATAACAAACTCATTACATGTTAAAACCAAAAACTTATCTTTATTAAAAATAACTATATTTTCAAAAACATTGAGAAGACTAGCACTGCTCTACAGTTTTTCCAATCTCCTTATGTCTGAATCAACAGAATATAACTGGATCCTCACTCTGCATTCAATCTGGTGTAATATGGTATTTTTCTTGAATTATATGAAGAAAAATCCAGCTACAGATACATATTTAGAAAATGGAATGGCACCATAATTGCCTTTTCAGGTAACTGAGGATATTCTTTGATATTACACCAAAACTTGATAAGTTATAATGTGGAACCTTAAAGCTAGTCAATGAAAATTTTGCACTAATGTTGCATTAAAACTATTTTGAACTTTCAATAGAACTTTTACTCATTTTTTTTTTTAATTTGGTGACATCCTATATTAGCCACTTGGCAAGTATCAGGACACTGAGTTACACAGATCTTCTGAAAGCCGATATATTTCATCATATAGATCAAAAACTGTATTTATTATTATAATCTCTTAAATAATGGGAAATTATTAAGTTTCTAGAAACTTTAATTTTACTTGAAATCTCACATTTAATCATTAGCACCAACTGCTTTCAGTTGCTTTCCTTACAGTAACAGGCTCAGTTCCTTTTATTTTCACAAAAAGGTCTGCCAACTATGCAAGTTCGAATAACCATAATTTGTGAAATGTTCTTTCGGGTAAAAACAATGTTGCATGAGAAGATGTGGGTAGCTCAGTTTGCAGCTGGGTTACACGAGTGTTTTGCTTGAGACACGAGGATACATTAGTAGGCAGATGGAGTACTACCTGAACTTACCATTTCATCACATAGAATAGTCACAAGGCCTCCAAGATCAGGATTTAGTGAAATTACTAACTTTCATGGGTTCATCAAGGACATTCTTTTGACACTTGTCTTTTTTCTGAGTGGCTGGTGGTAGAGCACACAACGGCAGCTAGTACCCTTCGGTGCCCTGTCAATACCACATCATAATTACACAGAACCATGTTGTACCCACAAGTGCTTTTGCACCATCCACACAAATATCGATGCAGTGAAATAAGCAAATGGCATCTCTAAGTGTTGTTATGAAGACAATTCTGACCTTGCAGATCTTCTGGAAGACTCCTCAAAGGAACCAGGAGGCACACTTTGACAATCACTGTACTACAGCACCATTAAATTCCTTGCCATTTCTCAGACATCTCCAGAACAACCACTTATTTTGTTCATACTCTGCCTTAATTCTGAGATGTCCCAAGAAATTAAAAACACAAAAGTTCAAAGTGTGGGAGAAATAAACATTTAGGAAAAACAGATTTCTATACTGTAATGTATGAGCTAAGAATATAATCAAATTAAGTAGGCAGCTCAATTTAGCTTAAAAGACATTATGTTAAAAACAACCAAATGTGTTAAGACATTACAGCTGTAATTAATATGTTTTCTACTACTAATCAGTACTATTTATCAATTATTTACTAAAGGAAAGGCATTGTGCTGAGAACTTTGCCTTCATTATCTTGGTTGGTCTTTCCAACAACTTCATGAAACAAGTATAATTACCTCCATTTGTAGGCCAGGAAACTAAGTCCCAGAGAGGTGAATGAATCTGTCCCAGATTAAGCAGTAGTAGACAAGAACGCAGAACTGGGATTACAAAAAAAAAAAAAAAAAAAAAAAAGAAAGACCTGGGATTACAAACTTGGTTCAGCTGACCGTGGAGCTGGTGTTCCCGGCCTCCCCTAGGAGATGCTTTACCTCCCAAAAATGTGCATTCTTTTTATTTCTTACAGTGACAATGTTAGCAACCAGACTCTCCACAAACAGTGTCCTCCTGCCATGTTGGGACATATTCAGAAACCTGAAATCTTAGAAACTGCAATAAATATAGGCAGATCTTCTTCTTTTTTTTTAATTGGTCGTTTGAAAGTGGACTAAATTTTGTTTTAATTAGAATGCATTTCTTAATGAGTTCGCTGCTTGGCCATTCATTATGCAAACTTCACCTGCCAATCAATGACTAGCCTGTTTGCTCCTTCAGAGCCCAGCTTGACAATCAGAGCTGGGAAGAGCAGTGATCTCAGGAGGCCACCTGGGCAGGCCTGGTGTGGGAGTCGGGAGGAAGCCAACATAGCCTGTTCTCAGTGCCTCCACCCCACTGTCCTCTGCACCTGGCCATTTAACCATTAAAAGATTAAAGAACCAAACTATGTTTAGGGGCCCAGTATCTTATATTCTCTTTTGATATAAGTATATGATACAAACAAGAAGATAAAAACCCTAGGAGCAGACTTTTAAAATCTAATTCAATAGTTTAGCATTTGCTGTTGGTGCGGGGGGCTGTTTAAATGATTAAGAAGTGATATTACAGCCTGAGTCATGAGGCTTCTCTGCCATTTCGAGAATGCACATGCTATTTGGACAGACCAGATAACAAGACAGCGCCTTGTTCACTTGGGGCCACCCATCTTAGTGCAAGTGAATTCCGCAAGAGGAAACAATCAGCCCAGGAAAGGCTGCCTGGCAAACTCAGCAAGCTCAGCTCAGCCAGCAAGACCAACCTCCAGCAATTCAGAAAGAGCAGACTTGCTGGATTTAGCAAATAAAAACACCAGACACCCAGCTGAATGTGTATTTCAGATAAACAACAAATAACTTTTTTAGTAAATGTATGTCCCAAATATTGCATAGGTCATATACTATCAAATTACTCCGTTTGAAAAATCCATTTGGGGTTATCATGGTTTGAAAATGTACTCCCAGAAAAGCATGTGTTGGAAACTCGGTCTCCAATGCAACAAGTTGGGAGGCGGGGCCTAATGGGAGGTGATTAGGTCATGAGCCTCTGCTCTCACAAACAGAACAGGTTAACGCCGTTATTGCAGCTCCCTATAAAGAGGAGGAGTTTGGCTTCTTCTCCCTCCTTTTCTCTCTTTTTTGCCTGCTCTTTCTCTTTCACCATGAGACAATGTAGCAAGAAGGCCCTGGCCAGATGCAGCCAGCTCCTTGATCTTGGATTTCCCAGCTTCCAGAATGATGAGCTGATAAATTTCTGTTCATTAAAGGTTCCCCAGCCTGTGGTAATCTGTTATAGCAGCACAAAATAGACTAAGATAGGGACAAATTAATCCTAAAAGTTGTATTAGTTACTTTTCTCACTACTGAGACAAAATACCTGACACCCAAAGTTAAAGGAGCAAAGGTTTATTTTGGCTCAGAGTCTGTAGAGGTTTCAGTCCGCAGTTGGCTGGCTCCAAAGCAAGGTGGCATGGCAGAGGGACACCGCAGAGGAGAAATACTCCATGGCAAAGCAGGGCAGGCAGAAGGCACCAAACAGTGAAGCAGCCAAACAGCTTCTTTCTGTCCCTTTATATTCCATCCGGGCTACCTGCATTTTAGGTGGTTCCACCCACTCCCAGGGTGGGACGCCCTTAATCTCAGCATCACACTTTTAATCTCATCATCATGCACCCTAATCCACTCACTTTCAAAACTCCTCTCCTACGACCCCATGTGGCTTTGGGGGGACATCTAGATACAAGCCATAATAGAAATATTTATCATTTATCTGGCTCTCAAATCTAACTGAGCATCCTATATTTTATCTGGAAACTTTAACCTCAGGATCTGACATTGGGGGCTTCCAATCTCCAGTTTCTGGCCCATGGTACGCGGCAGTCTTGACTTTCCTCTTCCTTTTCAGGGGCCAGGAGTCTGCTCAGGGCTGCCGGGGGAGGGGAAGACCATGAGGGTCTTTATACAAGACTAGCTGGAACCCTATTTATAAAAGAGCTCTGTGGAAGGCCCATACACCCTAGCGTCACAGCGTACAGCTCCACTGATCACGGAAGACTCTCTGAGCCTCGCAGCAGTCTGGGCCAGACAATGAACTTCAGGGGTGACATATTACGGCTGGGAAGACTGGAATTTGAGAGCACAGAGAGCTACTGTGACGAGGGCAGAAAGGAGGAAGGGGGAATTGGAATTGCAGCCTAAGAGTTTTGAGTATTTCAGACAACGTACCCCAAACTACATGGAATGGTGGATACATCTCTGCCCTCCTGGTTTATAAGAGCCCAGGGAAGGGGCCTCAGGCACTGGAATACATCCCGTACCAGCAAGGAATTTTTTCGGTCACAAATGAAAATCCCCTCTGAGGGCATTCATTAAGTAAAGTCCCAGCTGAATCTTTCCTAAGGGGCTCTGGGCATTCTGCAGCTGGACACCACTAATCCCCATAAAATTCCAATGCAGTAGGAAGAGGAAAGAATTATAGATGTAAAATTGTTATCAGGAGGATTCAGGCGGATTTCTCCTCATCCACTTCCTCTATCTCCTCCTCCTCCTCCTTGTCACACTACTAAGAATAATGCCTCTCACATATAGAGTGGCTTATAGTTTAGAAAGAGCTTTCCTTCGCATTATCTTTGAGGCTGGGCACAGCAATGACCTGTCAGAGCTGCGACATTATTACCAGAGCCCTTCAAGCTCCTGGCTCAGGACTTTTCACTGCTGTGTTTTGGTCTGACCATCTTCAATGGCAGTTCCTTCCTCCCTTAGGCACATTTACACACCTGTCAATGGGCACATGGACATACACTTAGATGCAAATGTGTCTCCTTCATAAGCCCCAGTCAGTCTTGTACTCCTACAGAGTGGCATGTGGGCCAGCCCACCAACTGCCCCCCAGCCACAGGACTCAAAGTGCCTTTTCTCTCAACACTGCAGGTCCACAGGAAGATAATCAGGCATCTCTTGGGACATCCCATTGCATAACAAGGAACTATTCTACTCCCTAAAGGAATGCTGGTGAGTTGAAAAACAGAAGTCCAGAGAAGAGTGTGGAATTACGACACACTTACTGTATGCGAGGCCCTTTGTACCATGCTTCACAATTCTCCTAAATGGAAAGTATTACCCTCATTATGGGTGCTGAAATGAAAGTTCAGAGATGATCAGCATTCATCTGTGTCTCACAGCAAGGGAGCAGCAGAATGGGGAGTCAAACCCAGGAAGTCTAACTCTAAATATATTTTTAGTATCTATAAAGATTTTGTGGGTCAGGAATTCAGGTAGAGGTTGGAAGACGGCAGAGCAATTCTCTCATTCCATGTGGTATAGACCGGGATCCCTTCGTGGTGTTCAGTTAGTAGTAGGTGGGTTGGAGGGGCCAAAATGACCTCATTCAGCTGCCTGGCACCTCAGCAGAGCTGGCTGGCAGGCTGGACCTGTGTCTCTCATCCTGGCTGTTCTATGTCCTTTCTCTAGCTTGAAGATTGGACTTACATGGCTGCTCAGGGTACCAAAAGACCAAGAAGGAAGCAGCACATGCTTTTAAAGAAAAAGCCCAAAAGTAGCAAGGTATTATTTTTGTCACGCTCCCCTGGTCACAGTGATCACAGACCAGCCTGGATTCAAGAGGAGTGGGAATGGCTTCCATTTTCTCTGCTGGATAAATGCTGAACAATTTGCTATCATTCCTAATCCACCACGACTGATAAATAAACCTACAGAGGTTACATAAACCAGGGTTTGGCGAGGCTATTGGAACACGGACTATTCACTGGAGCTACAAATGGTTAGTTTGCCTCTCACACCTGATTCTGGTCAAAGTAATGGGAGAACCCTGCCTGCAGAAGGGGACATATCAGAGCTCAGATAGGACAAGCTGTCACCGTGGCTCCTAGGGTGGGGAATCTAGTGATGACCATGACTAAAAAGGGGTGAGGCCTGATAAGGGATGCACCAGGAAATTATTTGAACACTAATGGCAGAGTTTTTGTACATGAACTATCTGATTAGCCAGTAGTTGAGGAGGTAGTGAGTGTTGAAATCTACCATTTATGGAACATAAAGTAATTAGTACTCACTTCATACAGGCATCATGGAGCCTCCAGAAAATATGAAATCCACATTTCAATCTTGTACCCTTGGCTTGCTTAATAATCAGTCTGTTACCAAAAGTGGACTACAGATATAATGCAAAATTTAGCTGGCTCACTTATTCCTTTTCTGCCAATGCTTGTAGAACACCCACTGAAGAGAAGCATCATTGATGAGGGGGAGGGGTACTGTCTCTGCCTAGACCTCAGTTTCTCCTTCTATAAAATGGAGTAAGTCTACACGATTTCTAAATCCCTTCCAACATTTTTATGTCGGGAACTAACACCAATGGCCTATAAAAGCCATGTCCATGCAAAATCAGTCATTTTCTCCTTTACCTGCCTAACCACTACTTTTCTGCACATTTGTCCTCAAGGGACAGCTCCCTGAGGGTTTGAACTTTTACCAGTTTTCAAGTCCAAGACCGTGGAGAATTCTATCAAATCCTTCCCAGAGGCAAGAGACTGATACCGATTTTCCTCCTGTCTCGTGGAGATTTGAAACATAGAGCAGACTTTTCATTTTCAGAGTGCATCTGGGGTAAGAAGATTGAGTTTCAGAGCGACTCACTATGCTGAAAATCCTCCTTTTTGCTTCCAGGCCTGAGCAGTTTTTTGTTCCTCAGTGTGTGCTAATTCTCTCATTAGTGAGCCTGGTGTGAGGGTGGCAACATCCCGGGTCAGGATGCTCTGTGTCTTGAGAATGTCTCATTACAAGTAGCAATCCATCCATCTCCTCAGTAGTCCCATCACTCCAGTTCTGCCCACTTGGCCTGGCGTTCAGCTGCCGCCATCAATCAAATCTGGAGAGCAGAAGGCTGTCCCAACGGCCACGTAGTGACCACTTGTCAAGCCCTGCTGCCCACCGTGGCAAACTCCGGCAGCCACTTCAGTCCTTGGCCATTCTTTCCACAGGTCCCAAGCCCGGATTCCACATGTGAGCTTCCCAACCTGGCTTCCTGTTGTCAGCACAGCCTGACGTTCTAGAAGCGTCCTAATAGCCTGAGAGTCCCAGTAATCCCAGAGTGTAAGGAATTCATCCCAAGTTCAGATAATGATTCAGAGGAAGGCAAGGGCCAGAGTACCCATGAGTTATCCTCAGGAGGACCCTCTCCAGGCCTGAAGAGGGCCTAATAGAGCAGCTGGTTGTCCCTGAGCTGCATAAGCCTGAAGGCATCCACCTCTCTCAATCGCAAGCACAGTAATCTGTAAACTGTTGAGTACCCAGATGGTAAAGATGGTGCACAATGATAAAGCAGCAGAATTGAGCTGAGCCCACAGGCCATCCATATAGGCCTGCCCGCTCTATCCTAACCAATAAGGATAGGTATATACCAATTCTGCCACTTCCTTGATCAATTCTCTCTCTAATTCAACTAACCTCTAGCAGCTTGGTCCCTGTGCTCTCTGACATCATTCACACCCTGTGAGCCGCCACATGGGTCTCAGGCTCTGGTTCTCGGGAAGCCTCACTGCGTTACCTGTGCCAATGGTCTTGTCTGCCTTTCCTGTTGTGGGCTCCAGTGGGCTCCAGTGGGTCAGGCGTGCCTTCTCACACCTCTATACCTAGATTTCAGGCATGGGAAAGTACTCAGTGAATGTGTGTGTAATCAGTAAGTGGCTGGATATAAGGGCAGATGGAAGGAAGGCTGGATGGAGATGGATAAACGAATGTTAGTTCCTAAAGGCAGTTCTATACATGTACACCTCTCTTTTCTTCAAACCTGAAGACCTGGACAGACCAGAAACTTTAGCAAGTCTTATTAGTCAACCACCCTGCAAAGCAAATTTCTTCTCTTTGTGATAAGGGCAGAGGGCTGGCACGTACGGACATAGGTCCACATGGGCCCTGAGACTGAAGATGCTTTGGAATGGTCTGTGACACGTGCATCATACAAAGATGTCTGTGATGACAGGATGTGCTGAAATAGCAACCCCAGGCCAATGGACAGCAGGCCCCCAGCCTGATCCACCTCTTCCAACAATAGGAGCCAGACCCTCACGAACAGGCCCTGGAGGGAGCATGTTGTTGTGGGGGAAGGTCCCAGTGAGATCCCATGCCCAAACACAAAGCATGCTGGGTCTCTGCCTCCCTCTCCAGTTACCTAAGGATGTGCCTCATAGGATGTACTTTAGGAATAAAGGACCCTCTGATTAAAGGTAATTCACTTTTCCCAATTACATTTAACATTGTATGTAATTATTGTAAATATTGGCTAAGAGGAAGAGAGTTTTCTTTTTTCCCTGTACAAGTTTAGCGTCCCCTCCTGTGAAACCAGGCAATGAAAATCCCAACTCTATGGGTAGACAGTCAGTGCCTCTCAGTGGATAGAGGAAGCAGGGGAATTCATAGTGCCATAAGCAGGAGTGATGGCAGGTTTCCATGAAGCCTCCTCAAAGAGAGACAGGCACAGGAAGCCATGTTGTGTGGAACGACCCATTCCCAGGCCACATATGCAGCAGAACCACACAGCTCAGGCCACGTGGCTCCAACATGGAAGAGTGAGTTCAGAATGTAGCCACTGTGGAAGCGAATCCAGAGCAGTTCCTGGAAGGGGCTGTGAGCTGGCAGCAACAAGGGGATCACAAAGCATGCACTCTCAGATCACGGCAGCCTCAATGGCCAGTGAGTACAGAGCCTCCTGCTCAGCCAGCAGTCTTCCAGGATTGTCTGTGTCCTTCTCCATCTCTGCTCAACACCGCCTCTTCAATCATCCTCTCTCCTGGCCCTAAATCCCACTCGGGCTCCTCAGGCAGGGGCCATCCCCTACGGCCTGGTCTGGGAGAGGTCGTAAGGGGTTCCTAGCGATGGAATGTTGCCCTTACATTACACATCAGCTACGGGGCTGGGGTCCCCATCTGCTCACATATTCACAAACCCCCACCTGGGAACTTCAGAAAGCATCTGCCAGCATGAGCCATGGCAGCTGCTTTGGCACAGTCCTTGGGCCGCATGGCAGGATCTGTCCAGGGTCCTTATGTCTGTGACTTGGGACCGAGCTTTGTCTCTGTACTAAAGTGCAACACTTGGCTAGCAATTCACCATCACCACCTGCCCAGGTTTCTGCATGGAGTTTCAGTCTTTAATCCTCCCGCCAGGCTGACAGTTGAGTCGTCTCAGCATTCAGAAACCGTTTACAGATGCACAGTCCAGAGCCCGCAGCCCTCATTCAGAAGGCCCAGGCCTGGCCTTCTGTGCCACGTGGGAGCTTCCCCTCTGAGAGCCTCCTGGCAGACCTGGTTGCACTCGAGAGTCCACTTGGCCCTTGCCCTCCCTGGACGGGAGGTGCATATTTTAACTCCAGTGGACCATGAAGGTCTGACAGAGGCAGGCTGATTTATCAGAGACATAACCATACAGTTGAAATTGTGTCAATATATCTTTGCATAGTGGATTCTGAACGATGCCCCTTATTTCTCTGGTAAATCATATACATTTAAAGTCCCCAAATGCCTAAATATATATTTATCTAGTAAATCAGCTCAGCTTTGAAGTGGCTCATTTCTTTCCTGCAGAAATACAGAAATACGGGATACAATTGTTAACCTTGTTTTTCTTTCTTTCTCCCAGTTAAAAAAAAAAAGGACCAGAGAAATGAAATTCTGAATAATGAATGTTTAAATATTGACGAAGGTTTGACACTAATGGTGTGAGGGAAAGCATGCAGCACAATAGCTCCTCTGCAGCAGGATCTTCAGGGGAGGCAGTTTGCTGGAACCCGCGGGGCCCCTTCCGGCAGCAACGCTCTCCGAATCCGTGATGCATTACTGAGTGTTCAGGTGCCGGGGCAGGAGCACAGTGGACTTGGATGGAGCAACAAGAAATGGCTGATTTATTGGCCTTCATTTCCTGATTCCCTCTCTCAAGCTATTTGCAAACAATTTACTCAGAAAACCTCAGTTTCTAATTTTTAAAAGATACTAAGGTTGATATCCTTCAGGGTATCTCACTGTCTCCTGCCTTCCTAGGAGGACCATAAGGCCCACTACGAAGAAGGACACGCATAGCGCCGTGCCTGGTACACAGCAGGTTCTCGGTCAGGGATGGTTTCTTTCCTAGAGCTTCCCAAAGCTTGCACGCATCATGTTTTTCATGGTCACATGCCTCAGGAGGCTGAAAATATTCTGCACACTTAGAATTAGGAGCATGGAGAACTAGCGAGTCAACATATGGGTGGGAGAAGAAGCTGCCTGTGTGATTCTTGCAAGGGTAGGTTAGCCAGTGACTCGGGGGGTCCTAGGAGATGTAACAGAGAAGACAAGGGCACCCAAGGAAAGCAGACCTATCATGTGCGGGTATGCTACCCTGTCTTCATGATGAGTGTGGCCTTGAGTTATCTCTGTCTACGCTTCTGCCTTTGGTCATGGTAGATGATTGCAGAATCTATCCTGTTGCCACCTCAGCACGAAAGGCATTCCCCACATCTGACCCCAACACAAACAGTCCTGCATCAAAGTCCATCAGCTCTTACCCCTTCTTGGCGGTTGCTTCAAATTGCTTTTCCTTGCCTCCTGGTGTTCCTCGCAGTTCATCTTGAGGGAGATGAACTTTTGTTACCAGTGTCACCTACATTAAAATCCCCAACTTGGACACATTTTTCTCTTTGCTACTTCCTGGGGCCCATAAAACAAAAATAAAGAATTGAAAAGATGTAAATTTCTCATGGACAAAGAGCACTGGGAAGGAGATTCAGCAACAAGAGGTATACAGGGAATGGACTCCAACTTTGAGAAATGGCCACAAAAGCTGTGCCTCCAAGGGGTTCATGTGAGCTGCTTTCTCACTGCAAGTTCTCCAAGTGCATTTCTGGTTAGGAGAGAGTGGGGCATGTGGGCAAGAGATGCCTCCACATAAAATACCAGGTGATTGGAGAAGCTGCCTGAGAAGTTGGAGAACACTAAGGGCACCTGACCATGCACCAGCGCATCCATCCATCCACCTGTCAATCCATCCATCTATCCATCCACCTGTCAATCCATCCATCCATCTACCCATCCACCTATCCATCCATCTATCCATCCATCAATAGTGCTCTGCTGCTTGTAGAGCCCTCTCATCAGTGCCTTCTGCTGCAATCAATGGCCTGTAGGCTGTGAAACACATTTTTAACCTTGTCATCTGAGCTAACAAAATCTACGAACAGGAAGGAGATCTAGAGGGAAAAGAAACAAAGCAGGTAACTGAAGGAAAAAATCTAAAATTAAAATAAATCTCCTCAGTGAGATGAGAAGGTATTACACTCATGGAAAGAGAGCAAGATGTTATGAAAAGAAACATCTTAGAAGATAAACACAAAAGTCGACCAAAAAAAAAAAAAACCAAAGTGGCAGACTGGCTTTAAGATAAAATTGAAGAAATCACTTGCAAAGAGCAAAAAAGAGAAAAAAATTGAGGTAGAAAATAATAAAGATCAGCCAGGCGTAGTGCACGGACCTGTAGTCCTGGCTACTGGTGAGGCTGAGTCAGGGGAATGGCTTGAGCCCAGGGCCAGAGGACAATAAGACCTCACATTAAAAAAGAAAAGAAAAGAAAAGATAGAATATAGGAATACAAATGGACAAGAAGTTATCAAAAAAACTCTAAAATTTATTTTATTGGACAAATGGCAAAAGACTTCATACTAAAATACCCTGTAATACTCAAGCCATCAGTATTACTTCCCTCAAAAAAGCATGAAATTCCAGAATTCCAGGGATAAGAGTGAACTTAAAAGATTCCAAGAAAGAAATCAAACTAAATCAAACAGAAAATATGGACATCACAACAGAAGCACTAACAAGTAGAAGAAGCCAAACCGGTATCTTCAAATTCCAGAGGATAAATGATTTTTAACTTAGATTCACACCTGGCCCATCAGTGAAGTACACTATTACAGGAGTGGGCTCAGCCAGGTGAGCACACAGAATGTCCCCCTCCCAAGCACCCTTTATAAGGAAATCTCTGAAGGATGCACTCAAGCCACACAATGTCATAAACCAATAACAATGAAGAGGTAAGGCTGGGGAAATGGAGGAAGTGAGGGCAAAAGTGTCACAAAAAGGACAATGCCACTAATGTGCAGCAAGATGGGAAAGGAAGATTGGAGCAGGAGCCTAGAGAACTGCAGAGAGGAGTTGGAGGATCATCTGAACCATCACAGGACTTACAAAGTAACATAGGTTATTATTAACAGGTCCGGTTGAATTTGCAGAAGAAGATGCAGAATATATAGAAAATTTAATAGATGGAAAAGCAAGAAAATTATTAATCCCAAAAGGCAGAAAAAGTCTATGAGAAAGAAAGCAGCCATGTAACTCTGCTTAGCTCAGCACTGGAAAATAGTTGCATAAATGCTATGATAATCTAAACATGATTATGGATTTAAACAAAAAGTTACAAATGTATATTAATGAAGAAAATGAACACACATTTTATATCACACATATATAGCTAGCCAAAAATTAGAAATGTGAAACTGGAACATTATAGATTATACAGTTGATTAAGCAATAGAGAAGAGAAAATATGAGGAAGGGGCAAAATAAGAAGAGGCCGAATTCTCAGCACATAAAGGGAACTCAAGAGTCAACAATGTCTAAATTGATGTCAGTAAATAAAAATAAAAGTACATATTTGAAAACTGGAAGTATATTTAAGAAACAAAAAAGTGTTGGCAAAAGAGATGGGGAAGGTAGACAGAAAGAAGACTAGTTTTTTTTATTTTGGTACTCATTGAATTTTTTAACTTATTACTTAGATAAAAATAAAAATTAATTTAATAACTGACCAGCTGTCATTACTGCAACTGGACCCACTCCGACTGGAAGGAAGAAGGTGCTAGACACCCCCAGTGTGGGGTGTAGGGAGGTGGAGCGAAGGAAGCCCAGACACCTGCCCCGCTCTGCCGGGTATCAGCATGCTCCCTACACTTGGCGATGTCCACCCTCACCTGCAAGCCACAGAGCTGGAAGTTTTCGCAGAAGGTGGCTTTTCAACACATGAGATGAAACTTTCTCCCTCTCTAGGGTTGAGAAAGAAATCAAAGTCATACTTGCACTAGAGCCACATTAAGGCCCTGTTTTCATTCTACTGCACAGTTTGTACCATAAACAGTACTGGAAGGGAGCTGTTTCTGTACTTTCCCTGAGCCTCGAGATGAAGTTGGGCAAAGGGTACCCAGACAGTTTTCACAGCAGATCTTCATGGCGTCTCACACTTCTTTGTATCTAGAGGGGATTTTTCAACACTGCCTGGTCTTAGACTCAACTAGGTGCAGACTGCAGGCTGATGGCTCCACTCAGTGTCACGGGCACCTATGGCCAACGCAGAACCGGTACCCACAACAACTGACCTTGTGTGTGAAGATTGCTCGGGGGCCCTGGCTTAATGTGACCTGGAATGTGCTACTTCATTGGGCATCCCAAAGTACAGCCTGGATCAGTGATATACTCATCAGCAACCCCAACATATGTATTACAAACGTTCTCTGAGTGGAAATTATTTTTTAAAAGCGTTTCCTTATAGAAGTGCACAGGGTGAGAAAATTCACAATAAAGGTGAATGGTATGAAATACCGGCTACACAATGATACCCTGACACAGTTTCTCCCAGATTCCCACAAAAATACCAGTAAAACTAGCAGTAAAAGTTCAAAAGCCACTACATAGATTACAGTTTGATGCACAGCTAAAAACTTGAGGGGTTTCTACCATTTATAAAGCCTTATGAGTAGAACTGAAAGACTCGAACTGAGGTGGCACAATTCTTGTTTGTTTGCTTTTTGATTTTGTTGTTTGGTTTTGCTTTGCTTTTGTTTTGCCTGAAACAGAGCCAATGGGAAATAAGGTAGGAAAAAGGTCCTGATCTTGAACTCAGTTCTAAATGCGAGAGCCAGGTCAGGCCACCTTCTGCTACAGTGATTCTCAGGGAGGGGGAACAGGGTACCAGGGGCACAACTTACCACCACAACCCTAAGAAACACTCAGCAATGTCTAGATACATTTTTGGCTTTCACAACTTTGGAAAAATGCTCCTGGGATCCAGTGGGTAGAAGTCAGCAAGGCTGCTGAGCATCCTATGATACACAGGAGAGTACACAATGATGCTGAGGACGAGAAAATTACTTCCCTGTATGGGAGATAGATTTTTATTTAGGGCAGTAAGAGTGCCTGTTTCCGCATCATACTGAACACAGCCCCCACACATATGCACAATCACAATACAATTTAATGTAGTGTGTTTGAAGCTTCTAATACTGCTTTTCCTAAAAGACTTTCTTGAAAATTGACACATATTCAAGCAAGAGTACGAAACCAGACAACCAAAGGACTAGCTCGCATCACCTTGCAACACAAAGGCGAGAGCCAATGACACAGGACAGTATCTACCAAGTTCTTCAGGAAATGACTACGGACGGACACCTCATGCTCAACCTGAACACAGTCTGACATGGTGCAATGAAGATATTCCAAGAGATGCAGGAACTCTAGGGTTATGGCAGGCATTGTTTTGAAATTGAAAATGCTCCATCTTATTGAGTGATGAATCAAAATGACAGATTCAAGAATGGAAAAGCTGGAGGTGAGTGATA
The DNA here is from genome assembly GCA_004026905.1 of Hystrix cristata. Taxonomy (NCBI): domain Eukaryota; kingdom Metazoa; phylum Chordata; class Mammalia; order Rodentia; family Hystricidae; genus Hystrix; species Hystrix cristata. Next base: position 52,244 of record PVJO010011152.1, read on the forward strand.
GCACCCACTTAAATGTAAAGTTCTCTGTGTTATTATAAGTAATGAGGAGAGAAAACAACAGAAATAAGAAGAAAGATAAGGTAACTATAGGCAGTGTTGTCTCTGGTTTAAAATGTCTCTCTGAGCAGGAACGGTGGCCAACGCCTGTAAGTCCAGCACTCCAGGAGGCTGAGGCCAGAAGATCACAAGTTCAAGCCCAACCTGAGCAGTCTACCGAGACCCTGTCTCAAAATTAAAACAAAACACAACCAGAAAGTGTTGGGATGTAGCTCAGTATGAAAGCCCTAGGTTCAATCCCTAGTGCCAAAAAAAGACAAACAAAACTCTAAAAATTGTACAGTTTTCCTGGAAAACATAGAATATCAAGTTGTGACACAGGAAAAAATAAAAACCTAAAGAGACCAACTATGAGGGTAGAACTTTTAAAATTATCAAAGTTTGTATTTAAGAAGAGTCCAAAGTTGAGTAGTTTCACGGGTGGGTTTTTTCCAACTTTTAAATAACAGATAATTCCATGCTATATTAACTGTCTCATGCATTAAAGAGTATAAAATGTTAGTTCATTTTATGAAGTCAGTAAAAATTTTATACCAAAAAGTTTTAATACAATTAAAAAGGGAGTGAAAATTTATATATGGATATAGATGTGAGCATCTAAATAAAAGCACTATAGAAAAAACAGGACATTCACCACGATCAACTAAGTTAAGATTGATTCTAAAATTGAAATTATCATTTCGTACATATTCATGCTAATTGATCAACAAGGAAAACAATACGATTATCTCAGAACACACTGAATACATCTTCACTATTATTTCAAGTAATATATATTATTTTTTTCTTCCTAGTTTTCTATTTTAAGCCTATACCATCCTTAATGGTTCAACAACTAAAGGCTTGTCATTAAAATTAAGTAGAAAATGAACTTGCTTCTCTCACAAATGTTTTACACTATTTTGGAAGATCAGGCCAAGGCATTAAGAAATGAAACAGAAATCAGAGATGAAACTATTAGGAAGAAAGAAAGAACCATTGCTTTGGACAGTATGATTAGGAACATAGAAATTGCAAGAGAAACAACCGGAAAATATAATTAGAAAAAAGAGTTCAGAAAAGTAGAGCATTACAAAGGGTAGAGGAGCTTAATTTAATACCAAAAAAAATCAGTTCTGAAAATCCACTCACAATAGCAATAAAAGATATCAAAGCATCAGGATCATCCTAAATTGTGGCAGAGAAATGAAGAAAATTTTAAAACATAACAAACTATACAACATAATACTTGACAAAATGAGAGTCGTGTTATTGAATGGAAGACTGGATATTATCAATTTAAAACAATATATAATTTAAAAATACATCAGTGAATTATTAAAGGCTATGTGGTGGTAGGAAAAGGGCATTGTTCAAACAAAGAGAGAGAAACTTGACAAAATAATCTTTAAATCAGCCTGGGATAGTGGCACTTGGAAGGCTGAGGCAAAGGGATTGCAAGTTCAAGCCCAGCCAGGCTCCATAGCGAGTTCAATGCCAGCTCGGGCTATTTAATGAGACCTTGCCTCACCGCGCCCGCCAAAAAATCCTAAGATCTTCTGATAAAATGAACGGGCAAGGGAAAACTGTTACAATTAGCAGGCACCACAGTGGTGGAATCGGTGATGAACAAACATTATAACAGAAGAGTCTTGAAATAGACCCAAATACAGTTAAGCACTTAATAAATTACAAAGGGAGCAGTACAAGTAAATGCACTATGACAATTGTATATTGGGAAAAAAATTAGATTAGATTCTCACCCTACTACTATTAATAAAATACATGCCAGGTGGAGGTAAGAGTTAATGTAAAAGCTAAAACCATTGAAAATAGGACTATATCCACACATTACTTGGAGACTTAATTATTCTAACCTTTTAACCACGCTTTTAGGAAAAACCAGCAGAAAATACCGTTGTCAATTTATTTATTGACTTTTTCATTGTAAATTTAACTGAAGGATGCCCTAAGCACACAACCCTTGAGCAGAGGAGGGGAGGGTCACAAAAGGAAGATCTGAAAACTTCTGCTATTAAAAATCACAAGAAAGTTTAATGGCAGTTGGAAGTACTGAGTCATGCCGCCATCTTGAAAGCATCATACTAAGTGGGCACAATTCCACGTACCTGCAAAGTCCAGAATGGGCAGGTGCATAGATGCAGGAGGAAGACTGAGGGCCGCCGAGGGCAGCCGGGAGGGGCGTAGCGAGATGAGGAGGGACTGCTATTAGGCAGAGCTTTCTTTTTAGATGCTGACAGTTTCCTAAGACTGATGACTGCACAATTCTATGAATACAGTAAAAATAGTGAGTTGTACACTTTCATGGGTGAATTGTATAATATGTGAATTATGTCTCAATAAAGTCATTATGAAATTTTTAATGGCAAATAACCAACTGGGAGAAATATTTGTAAGAATATTTGCCAGGGAAAATACTAATAACCTTAATATATCCAGAACACTTAAAAATAATAAGTAAAACACTGGCATCTCCTTGGACAATTACACGAAATCAATGAACACACAATAAAAGACCAATAAACTAACAGTGTGTGTTTCACCAAGTTAGCGAAAGTTTAAGAAATAGTAATGTTCGGTGTGGATGGAGATTCTGGGACAAGGATATTCTCGCCTGCTGTGTCAACAAAGCCTTCATTCGAGACCGTGAGAAGCAGCGTGGCAGCCGGTATCCTGAACTGTCACCAAATAAACCCTCTCTGCGATTCTCTTCCAGGAATTCATCCCAGAAGAGGCCAGCGTAAAAGCGTCCCTAGATCTATGAAGGAGGATGTTCATAGCACCAGTATTTGTGGACATTTGTAAAATCTACAAATTAGAAAGAACTTATAGGCTCACAAGGTTAAATAAATTATGAATCAGTCACAAGACTGAATATTACGCAGCCATTAAAAATGATGTTTTCAAAAAAACAAAAAAAAATGATGTTTTCAAATAAATTTAATGACAAGGAAAATGATCACAATGTAATGTTCAGCGGATGAGGGGTATAAAATTGCTGACAATAAGATTTCATGCACATGCCATGCTAAAATGAAATATACCAAAGGGTTGGCGGAAATTATTTAGATGATGGCATTCTGGATGCTTTTGCTCTTTTTTTTTTTTTTTTTTGTATTTCCCATATTTTGCATGTTTTCTACAATAGGCATATTTTATTTCTGTGATTAGAAAGAAAAGTGCCATTTTTCTGAAACATTCACCTATAGACAATCCTTGACCAGAAGAGATGAATAACTGTAATGTCATTCCTTGAAAAGCTAGTATCTGCTTTGCACACGTACATGCCTCCCGCCTTGCCGAGATGGGGATGGTTTTAATGACCCCTGCCCATCCCCCCACTACTTGAACAGCCCGACTAAGTGCCTCTATCCACATGCTCCAGCTCATCTAGGGCTTTTTATTTCCAGGGCCTGAGTCTGTCAAAGACTAATAAAGCAAAAACAATACAATTGAAGGTCTTTTTGTCCAAAGTGGAAATTATGCTAGCATAGGCTGCCTTAAAGACCAAAGAACCTTTAGAAACAAGCGGAAAGAATGCCTCGTGACGGGATTTCAGGCTTCTGCAAGAGGCAAGGAGAACTCTTGCTCAGCCCACAAACTGCTGCTAGGCAGCTACCTCTGCCAGTGCTGAAGCCAACAGCCTGGGTGCAGGGAGTGGGCCTCCAGGGATCACGTAACACTGTGTGCGGAGCCCGACTTGGTGGCCATGGGGGTGAAAGTGCTGGTAGAAAACATCACTATGAACACATAATGATCTCAAACGGACCTCTTGATCTCTGTTCTCCTACCTCTCTACCTCTGGCCTCTCTTCAGCTTAGAATTTCTATCCCTCCATCCTGAACTCACTCCTGTCCGGCAGAGAGGAGTAATGAGACCACTCTGCAAAGCCCATATGCAATCCTGCTGCACTGCAGTCTCTCAAAGAATGTTAGCAAGTCTGCAGAGGAAATGAACCCTGGTCAGCAGCTACGTGCCAGGCTGTCTGTCCCCAAGAAGGGTGGGGACTCGCAGATAGATCAGTCATAGAAAAAGCGAGTTCAAGAATCACCATGGTACAGAGTGAATCATGCTCGCTGGTGCAAACAGATCTGCCAAGAATCTGCTAAATATGTTCAAAGGAGGAAGAGGTCACAGCAAAGCTGGGGGGAGCTGGGAAGGTTTCATGGAAGGAGGTCAGTGGGGCCTCTAAGAATGGGATTGTAGCAGGCCGAGAAGGGAGGAAGGTGACATTTGCGTTGGTGCTTGGCGAAAGGGAGAGCAGAGCTGGGAAAGAAGCCATTACAGAACTAAGCCACAGAGTCAGCGAAGGCACTGAGCAGGAGGAGCAGCTGATGGGCTGAGTAGACCCTGCACTCCTGGAAATTGACCTGCAGGTCGGGCCTTGCTCAGCTTCACCCCACCACTGAGGCCAAAAGTCACGGATGGGACTCGCCGAACTTCATCACGAAGTGCTTGCGTCTAGGTTGGGCAGGGTGGGAGGACGGGGTGGTTTCCACGCCTGCTTGGAGTCTCAGCACCCCTCACTGTGGGAGCTGAACAGAAACCTTCTGAAGAAGAGGTTGCTCCTTCTCCCTCACGTCGCAGACCTGTGCACCTGCCAAGTCCAGGTTAAGCAGCACCTCCTATGTCACTGCTTCTCACACTGCCCCTACTCCCTCTGAGGCTCTCGTGCCACCCATGTGAAAATCTAGCCACAGTATCCACAGCTGTCCGTCCAGCCCTAATGTCAGCTGCACTGAAAGATCACCGTAAAAGGATCTTAATGCATCTGAATGCATGAGGGTCCCTCCTGGGTCCATCCATCCACCCATCCAGCCATCCCTCCTCCGTCCATCCTTCCCTTCATTCAACAGACACGGATTGAGTGACCACAGTAGGCCAGTCCTTGTGGTAGATCCATGAAATGGGACAATGAAAAGACACAGTAACTGACCCCAATATATCATCCCCTGGTGGAGGCAGGAAAGAGAAAAGTCCAGTGCCGTCGTGTCAGATGCTTAGGTGATAGGAGCCTGCAAGGCCCCTGGGTATTCAAAAAGGATGAAGTTTCTGTGCGGAGGTGAGAGCAGAAGGCTGCACAGGAAAAGAGAGAACTCTGATGCTACCAGCACGGCAGGGAAGGGCCTCCTTTGACCCTCCCACCCCCCAGCGCCCAGCTGAGGAACCCCCAGAAGCAGGTGCCTGGGATGCAAAGCCAGGAGCTGCAGCCACAGAAATCCCACGCTTGGTTTCCCCAGCATCCTCCACCTCGCAGGAACCTGAGTTTAAGATTCATCAGAGGGCTCTGGCTGCTTGGGAAATCATGATTTATTCTCTCTCTCACTCAACACACTCGCACTATTTGCAATCCTTTGTTCTTGGTTTCCTACACATTTAATTACCATAGGATAAATCTGATTTCCCCCCTTGAAGAATCTCTCTTTTGTTTTCTTTTAATTTCCCTTTCTTTCACATTACATTTGACAAAGTTGGGAGAGACAACCAAGACAGATGAGCACAGACGGGGAGAAGCAGAGAAGCCAGCCCAGCCCCGCAGGCAGGCACTGCCGATGACGCAGGTCCTCGGCTCTGCACACTGAGCTATAAATTAGGTGAAGTGCCCTGTACTTATATTTAATTCAATAACAAATACTTACTCACATAAAAATAACTTATTTTCATTCTGGGAGGCTAAGGCCTAAATTTAAACAATATCTTCCAGCCTGCCTGAGGAAGAAGCCTGCCAATTCTGCCTCTTCCTCACCCTCAAGCTCCAGCCGAGCTTGGAGACAGCGAAGGGAGCTGTCTGGGGCGAGCTGAAGTGGAAGCCAGCAGGAAGGTGGCGTGGAGATCTCTGGAGGGAGAATATCTTCCTGGCTAGAGTCCCGAGGAATGAGCCTGGCAGGCATCTGGAAGGGAAGGACATCCACTGATGAGAGAATTTGTATTTTGATCTTGAAAGAAGAAGGAAGAGGTATTGGCTTTCCCAGGCAGCGGGAGGACCTAGAGTGGGTCAGTGGCCGCGGCAGTGCACCTGCAGGGCTGGCCAGGCCCCAGGCAGGGCAAGATGTTTGGCTTGGTCTCGCCTGTCAGTGGTGTACGGGGTGGCCACAGGAGAGGCAGTTGCCTTGCTCAGCCCTAACCCCTCACAGCCTCCCCTTCTGTGCTGACTCCCCCGTGACCCACTCTCTGCACACACTGGTCAGAGCGGTGGCGGCTGTGGTTATTAGCACCATTATTTCACTTTGATCATCATCTTTTCTCCCATGAGCAAACTTCAACCCAAGTTTGTTTTTCTGACAAGGCTATTTGACTGGCAAATGGTGAAGCTGGAGAAAATCTGAGCCCGTGAAGCCCACTGACCCATCCCAAGAGAGTAAGCCACATCTATCCATCTCACTTCATGTACTATTATTTGCATATTTGTTTGTTATTGGAAAATGGGCCGATGGCTGGAAGTATTTCAAAGTGACCGAACTTCCTGTTTTTAGTGGACTTTCAAGCCATGATATCATAATTGATGTAGTGCCTGCTCCCTTGAGAATGACCTTCAATCTCCAAAATCATGCCCACCTTTACGGTTTACCATTGTGCCAAGTGGGGGGGTGTCACCCCGACTTGTCAGGAAGGAAAGTCGTGAGCAACGTGGAAGCTGTGTACTACCTAAACTTGCCTGCTTCTCTGACCCCACCTTACCACTCTCCCCTGCTCCGTGCTCCTCCCAGTCCTTGGCCCCTCCGGGATCCTCCCACTCCAGGGTCTTTGTACTTGCTGGGCCCTCTGCCTGGGATTACCTTCACACAACTTTGGCTCCTTGGTTTTTTTTACAGCCTCAGTTCAGCTGTCAACTGTTTAAAGTGTCCTTCCCAAACTCCCATGTATAGAAGCCCTAGCCCCAGGCCGTCACTCTGCCGTCTTGAGCTCCCAGGTCATTCTCAAGTCCAGCCAGGCTAAAGACTCAACATTTGAGGAATATGTGCCACCTTTTCATGACCGGCAGCTCTCTGCCTGCTTAGGGAGTATGAAAGGCCACTGGGTCAGGGGTTAAGGGAGTCTGAGGCTCCCAGTGACCAAGAAGCTCCATGATGTTAAAGACAGCAAAGCAAGCCCCAGGCTGCATCAAGAATCACACAGAAATTAGAAGATGGAAGCTGCTGTCCTGCCCACAGAAGGACGTCACTGGGCTTGGTGAGCAAAATGTAAGGGGAGGTTACTCAGATGGCCGCATATAGGAGGAACAGCACCAGAGGTGGGGCTTCCTAATGCCCCCACATATGCGCACATACACGTACCCACAGCCCAGGCTCCCTCTGTCCCTAAAGATGGGGATGAATCTGTGATCAACTATGACCAGCAATTCTCTCCTTTTTGAGGCCTATTAAATAAGGAGAATAGAACTAGAAAGCAAAAACTGGAAGAAATAGCTGTCTCGAGCCATTAGGAGTGCGTGACTTATGCCTATGTGAAAGCTGGGCTCCAGGTGGGCTGTCACTGGGAATGCCAGGGCCTTGCTCTAAGTGACACCCCACAAAGGTCTGTCAGGCTTGTGAATGCCACAGACTCCCACAGGCAAGCCGATTTCAAAACGGGGCCCATCTAAAATGAGGATCCAGGAGCTGGACAGGCATGTCTCCTCCGCTAGTCTGTAACTTCAGTAAGGACAAATGCTCCCCTTGTGCTTAGTACAGTGCCTGCCACCGGCACATACTCAGTAGCCAAATTAGCTATATTACAAGTCAATGTTTCTCAGTCCACTCGTACGCATGGTCTTCCTGCTGGAAGCAGCCTTTCTCTGAGAAACGCAGGGCTGGTTCAAATTCAGCACCAGGCTCATTTCGGTTAAGATTCCTGGCTGTAAGCAACAGAAATTGATTGTGGTTAAACCAAAGACGCAGAAAAGGAAGACTGTCTTTTGGAAAGTTATGCAGTTCTCCAAATCAAGTCAGGCTGGGCTGCAGAGCCTGGAACACATCACAGAGACAGGGTCGATCTGGCTAGACTTCCTGATGATCCCTTTGCAGCTGCTCACCCTCCAAACCCTCCATGCAGAATCGTCTGCTGGGACTTTTTGATGCCACAAACGGCCCAACTACTCCTTCATCTTCCAGGTCCTGCTCAAAGGTCAAAACTGTAGTCAGGAGGATCCAGTAGCTGGGCTGAGGTCAGGTATTCACACCTAGCTCCTCAAAAGGGAATGAAAGGAGCCCCTGGGCTACCCCGACACTCTCATAGGGTGGACTTCCTCCTCCTCTCAGTGCCCTCCTCCACCTCTGTTGCCCTGACCCCCGGCCTCATCCCTGCCTCCAGCAGGAGAGATTATTCAGGTTCTAGGCAGCGTTCCCTCTCCTACCATTAGGCACACAGTCACCACAACCTAGAATCCCGTTTCTAACATCCAGAATGACTTTATTCCATCAGACCTTTAGAAAGAAGCTGAATTTAAGCAGGAATAAGCTCTTTTACTCAACACGCAATTGAGTCAGTTTTACATTCTAGTGTTTACAATGTGCTAAATCCACAGTGAGGAGGATATACCGCTGCAGTTGCAAGTTTAACTTTTGGTTGCCAAAGGAGGCCGGGGACAATTTCTTGGGAGAGATATCTGGGAACAGACAAGCACCCTTACAGAGCCGGGGGCAGTGAGCTGTGGTCAGGGAGGGTGCTGATCTTGGCCGGAGCTGGAGGAGCTGAGAATGCAGTTTGGCCCCGGGATTCTGGGCCCAATGG